>BMAV01013129.1:24904-66539 GCA_019973955.1 Trichonephila inaurata madagascariensis
GTTTTCAAATGATGATAAATTTTACACACATACACAACTGGTTCTCTTCAGAAAAATCATTCATAATTTTTATAATGAAACTTGATGGATTTTTAACAGTTTTCATGGTTATCATTTTCACTGTTACAAATGATTGATGTGGAAGTAGATACCTTTGAAAGAAATAAGTTTCATTCATTTTTGATCTCACGTTATTTAACAAAAGATACTCAAAAGGTATCATTAAATTCCTAATTTTTCTTTCTTTCTTAGAATAAAATATAATAACCAGTAGAATCTTCCTCCAACATTCTTCACATTATTCGTTCTTTCATTTCAGGGTTTAAAAGAAAAATTTACATTTATGTATCTAAGTTCATAGATAATAAATTTTAATAACAGATTGTTTTTTTTTTCTTTTTTTACAATATAATTTTCAAACACATTATAGAAAAAAAGGGCGAAACTACGCATTGTTATATAATACAACTGAATGTTTCAAGGAAATTGTAGTTTCAATTCTAAAAATGTAAGTGCAATAGTATTTCGTAAATTACCATAGAAATGAATCAGCAACATTAAAAAAAATATGTTGATGAAGCTTTTCTTACCCGAAGTTATTAAAATTCGTGATTAAAAGGGGAAAATAAACAAAAGAAAACTTCATTATTTGCGTAAATCTCTTTCTGTACGTAAATTGACACATAAATAATTTTAAAAAATGTATCAATTTACTTATGTCATCATTATCATTCTATATGAGCAGTAGTATATATTTTCAGTTTTCTATTAGAATTAATTTAAGTGTTCTAACTATTTTCCTTTTAAATTTTTTCCTAGATAGAAGAGACTCTGAGATATGAATATAATTTAATTAAATTGACATAAATTTTCATTAAAATCTTTAGCTTGATTTAATATTCTAAATTTTAACTAAAAAATATTATACTTTCTTAAAGATTAATATACACACATTTCATCAAAAAACAAATGATTTTTTCTTAAATAACAAAATTAATTCAAATTTTATTAAAAAAATTAATCTTTATTGATTTTAGTGTTTACGAATTTAAATACTTTTCACTAATTCTTTGTTTCTATTACAATCATTTTGTTCAAAAACAATTTTTTTTTTCTTTTTTAATTCTAAGCAATCTTTACAATTTAAATTTTAATTGTATGCCATATAGTTACTTGCCATATAGTTATTGTATGCCATATAGTTACTTGCCATATAGTTATTGTATGCCATATAGTTAATTGTATGCCATAAAACTGAATTTTTCATTTTGTGTTAAAAAATACAAAAAATAAAAATGTGCTTATTTTTATATTTTTATTAAACATTTCATACGTGAAAAGATTTTTTAAAAATATCCGGGCTGTATATTTTGTACTTAGATGAAATTTTAAACTTTATAAAAGCTGCTTAAAGTTTTTATGAGTCATTGAAATAAGTGTGAAGAAAGATAAACCATGTTAGATAGTTCAGTATACTAAATTTTATAAACTTAATAATATATCAACCTCTGTAGGTGTATAGAATAGCTGCAAAAAATAATGCGTATGGTTATGATGAAATCCTAAGAATCCCCATAATTCAGTATTTGATCATAATATTTAATAATTAATTTAATATTTATTTTTGACTTTTGACTTTTCCTTCCAATAATATTCGATAATATCTTATTCAACAATCACGCTGTTATCTTATGTGGTTGTGTTTGCTTATGTATGAAAATACTCAAATGAATTTGATGTAGTATATTAGACTAAATCACATTTCAATACAGCATTGAAAACATTTACCTTAAAATCCGGCGTATAACGCACACCCTTCCCATACCTTCAAGCTGCATTTTTTAATTTTCTGGTATGTTCGCCGCATAACGCGCACCCCGCTTTTTATGCAGAAATCTAAAATTTTAGTATACAACGTTGTTATGTTCTGAAGTCATTTATTCGAGATATTATGTCAGACTTTTGAAATAATAGTATATTTCTAGAACTTGAACTCATTTATTTCATAAGGTATATCATTTCTTTTAAATAAACAGTATTTCGATATATGTAAAAGTAAAATTTTGTTATGCTCATCTCTTTTGTTATTTTTAAAGCTGTAGTTTTTATACCCGGCGTATAACGCGCACCCTTATATTTCGTTCTCATTTTTTGTGTTCAAAGTGCGCGTTATACGCCGGATTTTACGGTACTTTATTTTTTAAAAATAAAGTATTATAAGTTATTCGTCATTTAATTCCAATTAAATTTTTTAATTGAATGGATAAATCTTATCTGGTAAAAATTTAAAAAGTAATTATAAAAATAACTTAACTAAATATTTTAAAGCTTTAGAGTATAAAAAAAGTTTCAAAATATTTTTATACTTCATTTGTAATCGAAAATATTTCATTTCTCTTAAAATTAAATTTCTGCCCTAAATCTTACAAGTCATGGAATTTTTTTTCATTGATTAATATTTAATGTACATAAATCTGTTTTCGGCTATTTCTGCTATTTTTAGATCTCTATAGTTTCTGCTGTCTTTCAAGATTTATATTAATTAGTGTCTTTAAATGTTAGCTGTAATATATGTATATATATTTTCCGAACTGATTATCTAAGAAATCCAATTATAATATAGTATTAATTATCTGCATTAAGAGTTGACGTAAGAAATTAATGTAAATTGAGCACGGACCAAATTAGATTTTGGCAAATAAATAACGAAATAATACTATCCTCAGAAAATAAACATCGAAATGGAGTGTGAAGAGTTCAGAGATGGACGAAAAACATGAACATCTTAAATCTACAGCTTGCTTAACAGTTCCCCAAAGGCTTCTTTTTGAATTTAGAGCACCTGAAAATAAAGTGTAATACTTTGTCTTAAATAAACACAGAAACTGGAAGGAAACTTAATGTGTGGAGTAATTAAAGAAAAATATTTGCAGAGTTATGATTAAAGGAGGTAAATAAAAGCAAATGTTATTTCAACTAATCAGGCATGATGTGGTTGTAATAAAGTGTACATTACAAAACTTATTTTCCTAAAATTATAATTATTCATGTTTAAGTCACAGTAGAATATTAGAAAAATAATCTGCTTCCAATGTATACAATAAATAGCTTTATAACCACAAACCAAATATGTTTCGTCAATTTTTCATTATATTAAGTAAAGAAAGTTTAGTGAAATTTTTAAACAGAATATATATATAGGAAATAGTATTACATTAGTTTCGAATATTTAATTAAAATGTTTTAATTTTCCAATGCATCGCGATTGTAAGGAATGGCGACGCCAAACAAATCAAATCAAATCTAAAGGGGGGTTTCAATACCCAATTAAAGAATTCATCCGCGATGACGTCAGGCACCATATGGCCCCTGAGCAAGCATTCACTCCTACACCGACTATGAGCGAATAAGGTTGACGTCCTCTTAGAGGGTTTGTTTTGTAAATAAGGCAAACCCTTCTTTAGGTTCAGTGATGTTTGGCATCCGTACACTGTGAACCCGTCTCTCTACTCGAACTGTCATTTATCCTTTTCTTTGTAATTAAATGTTGTAAATATCGTATCCTTAATTTTCCTTTTCTTAATAAATTTATTGTTCGTTTAACTTGGCAACTATGGTTTCTTCCGTTCAAAATTTCATTATTAACTAGACACCGTCCCACATATATTAATATCAGTGCTTCTCTCTCTCTCTCAAACTTTCAATGTACGCGACCCACTATTCAATCATCATTTTCATCGCGCCCCCCTCCATACAATAACAATGTATTGAATTCAATAATACTATACTTTGACACTAAAGCTACAATACGACTTTAACATCTTATGTGCCACCGACGTATATAAACGTATCGCTCAGCCAAAGCATTAATTTTCTGGACGTATATATACGTCTTTCCGAAGTACGACCCTTTCTGTGCAGTGCTATCCATAACATTCCGAGGGCTTTGAAATGCAATAAAAGGACCTTGACAGTGTTTGCGAAAGATTTACTTATTTCAGAGGATTTATGCTTATTTATTTCTTTCCTCCTCCTCTTCCCCCGCAAAAAAAAACATCAAAATACGCTTGTCTACGAGGTAAACGGTGGCGTTGGGGGCGAATTGTGTAACTTTTAATCGGCAATTAAGGAATTAATTATAAACCGTACAAATTACCAAGATAAGTGTTAATGAAAGTCTATGGGGTCACTGATAATTATCAAACTTGTATTGTTAAATTAATAATAATATATACAACGTACAGTATTGATACATTTATAAATGTATTATATCAGTGTAAATATATATTCTATATTTTATTATATCAGAAAGTATTTTGTTTCACTTTCAGTAAATTAATAATTTTTTAAATAACTTTTTGTTTTCGACTTTTCAATATGCTCACGACCCCCTTGTAGAGTTATCATGCCCCCAAGGGGAGCGAGCGCCACAGTTTGTGAAACGCTGATATATATATATATATAAAGATAAAATTGAAATATTTTTGCACAAAGGAAAAGTTCACAAACATAATATTCACAGCAAAATTATATATGTTTTGCGTATACCTTTAATATATTATTAAACTGAGGAATAATTCCTCTACTCCCCTTACACATATGTGTAGCAAAGTAAATTTACAATGGCCCCGGTAGCTGAATGATCGAAATCTTTTGGCCAAATTTAAATCTATTGAGTTGTGTTATCGATGCTGAGAGCTACTCAAGACCCTTCGGGGGCCTGATGTAAGAGTTACATCGTTGGTGGCCCAAAGTTCTCACACTGGCGTTTGAAGAAGGAGATACCAGTACAGATCACATTCTCGTCATTTGACCATGGCTCAAAATTGTGTGGTTCTTTGTTCATAGTCTTCGTGTTTTGCTTCAGTGTGTTTATTATGTGTAATAAACAATCAGCAAATGCTTTAAAGATTAGCAAAATAAATTAGATATGGATATTTAAATATAATTAACATCTCAGAATTTTTTTAAAAATATAAATATAAAACTTATTTTTTAAGCGTGTTAAATAGCTGAGTATTTCAGGTAATCTTATAGTTTTCTAAAATAACAATTTTTAATAAAATATTATAATTATGTTTCAATTTTTTTTCTTTTAAAATCTTCTTAAAAACATCAGAATTTCCACGTGGACAATAACAGATACCGCTTTTCAAAGATTAAGCTGTCGTAACAGAAATAAAGTATGGTTTAAATAGTTTATATGAAAAATAGATTTCAAATAAACAGGCTAATGTAATAAGGTATGGAAAAAAAACTATTCATCAAACATAAAAATAAAACATTAGTATTTTAGATTAGGATTAAGTGCTAGTATTCAAAATAATACTTTAATATATGTTGAGAAAAAATAGTGACATTACTACTAATAGATTCCTATAAATTTTTATATTTGTTATATAAAATGATTACCATCTTATACTTGTAAGCTATAAGCAAAAAAAAAAAAAAAAAAAAGGAAAGAAAAATAAAAAAAAATAAAAAAATAAAACTGAGATAATATTAAACCCTTACTATTATACCCTTCAAAATTTAAAACAAACAACAAATTTTGAACTTTTTTTATTTAAACTAATAATTTTCGAAATTAAAATTGGTTTCCTTAATAATATTACATGGTAGAATTTTTTTAGTATTAACAACTGTGTTAAGAGCATGAAATAATACATAAATACTTATTAAAATTCTATAAGCTACCACATATTATGGTTAAATTCAGAATATTATAAATTTCATCCATACTTCGAAATTAATCTTTTGTATTTAGCTTTTGATACGCCATAAAAATTGAATAATATAATTGTATAATACTCATTTATTTAAATATTACTTCATAATACACTAATAACGAACACTTTTTAAATTAAATATTTAAGAAACTTCTCATTAAATATAGATTTCAGTTATTGCAAATTGTTTGTGAAACTACTGTAAGGCACTTAAGTAAAATTTTATCAATAACTGTTTATTTCTAATAAAATGATTGGAATAGAAATTTCTTCATCATTATTGATTTTGAATTAGTCTTGTTGACTACCTTATTTATAATTTCATTTAATAAAATGAAGGGATTCATTGCGCAAATTATAAGAGAAATATATATTCTGCATCAAAGGGTTTTGAGAATAAATTTGATAAAAAAAAGAGCAAGATCCATTCCACTCTTTAATACAAAACTGTATTTGCCTTTAATATGTATTAGTCAGTCAAACAACATTTTTACTTCATTAAAATATATAATTTATATTATTTGTTTTATGAGAGAAGTGGCAATTTTTTTTGAAATTTATGTGACATTTTGTCCTGTACTAGCTCTTTAGAATTGATTCTTAATTTACAAAATTGCACTTGTATAATTTTCTATCCTAATCTCCGATGATACTAAATTAAGTTTCTATGTATAAATAAATTCTGATTCTTTGAAGGCTTAAGCAATATTATACTAATAGAATAAATTTCAATACACAAATTAAATTCTGCATATTAAACAGAATGATTTTTTTTTGTTTACAAAGGAACTGTTTATGGACTAATATTTTCTTCCTTTACCTTTTCCTTTCGTATTCGTGTTCCTAAAATAAAAGTTATTTATCATAAAAGTTTTTTCCTTGCTTTTACCTGAAATGTATTCTAAAATGACCTTAGAATTTTGTTTTGCTTTCTTGTCAACTTTGCGTGCAGGCACTGTAAGTATTTACTCATGCAAAAGTAATTACACTATAATTCATTACAGTAATAACTCTCCCTTATTCAAATTTTCTTTAAAAAAGAAAAGTATTTTTTTCCGCACGAGCATTGGTACATTTCTTTCCCATCCACAATCGTTTATAATAAACATGCGGAATGAAATGAATCAAAAGTATCAGCACTCCTGTTTCTAAAAAAAAAGATAAGTAAACTTAGAATTCGTAAGCTGAACATACCTCATCGTTATGGTAAAAGAAAACGGCATAGTCATTACATAAGATGCCTAAGGATGACAGGGGAAACAAATAGTACGACTCGAAAAACTCTAGATGGCGCTTCACAGATTGTTTCTATTAGAAAGTTGTGGCGTTCGCCATGATTGTGGAAATTCATCATAAACAAGTTGAGGATCTCTGAGAAGCTAGACATCTGTTAAGTCTGCGCTTAATCTCTGAACAACCATGCTTTGGGGAATTTCTAATAGAATTTCGATAGAAAGCCGGGGTTCGTCAATATCTAGAATCCTTAGAAAGCGATGAAATATACATATATTGGTAAAGTCTAGCCTTTTTTATAGAGTTAAAAAAAAGGCTTATAAAAAGCATTTAAAACTTCTGATATTCGACTGGGAGTTATGTGGTCGGCAAGTTTTTTTAATGGTTGCTGTGTTCGTTTATCACGATATTTGACAGGTTCATATTTTTAAGTATTGACTTTCTGTGTGTCTTTTAAATGCCTTCTTAGGAGGTTGCGATAAAGGTTAATAAATTTTCGCAAGAGGCGAAAACATGCAAAGCAAATCTTGCTTTTGGATGTACTTCTATACATATAAATGCATAATTAATATGATTATTAATAAAATGAGAAACTATATTTATTTAACCTGAATATATTACAAAAATTATGAGTAGAATTTTATTTCTATTTATTAATTAAAAATTGAATATACTTTTATTTTAAGTATAACTATATTCATAGTTCCTAATATTTATGAGAAGACAGCACTTGTCGTACAGCATAAAATTATCTCAAAGTATTTAATATGATGTTTAATTACATAATTCCTTCATAGATTATTCAAACACGGAACCATTCTGCAAGTATAGGAATTTATAATTTTAAATAATTTGTTAAATATTTGTGAAATTTCAAATATCAATGTATAATGAAAATCTCAAAGCAAATATTAAAAGTTAATTTTAAGATGCATTATTACAAGAAAAAACCCTTCATGTTACATAGTAAATTTTTTATTAAGTAAGTATTTTTGAGGCTGCTTAACAAAAAACTGTAAAAAAATAAATAAAGGATATATTGACACAAAAAAGAACTTGCGTTGTCTGAAACAGGAAAGACAACGTTCTTTGTTTGGAATCGATCACAAGTTAGAATCGAGTAATTTAAAATTAAATAAATATTGATTTTTTGCAGCTGAGAACTGGTAAAAAGTAACAGTGGAGACTGAAATAAAATCGAACTGTTAATCTTTACGTAAGACCCTTTTTATACTGGATTCTTCACACACGGGGACTACAGCATTCGATACTTAAACATGACTTACTTATTGTAGCATGTTCTTCACATTTTAGCATGCATTTCAAATAAAGTTTGAAGTAATTATTACGAAAAAAGGAAAGAACTTTAATTCTGCAAAAAAAAAAAAAAAAAACCGGAAAATAATTTTTTTTTAGAAATACAGAAGAAACAATGTAAATGAAATCTAGGAAGAAAGAATTTTGCGAAGCCAAACATCTCTGGAGTATTTTAATAAGATTATGTATGCTTGGAGAACCAGTCACATTTTCTATTAATATCCGCTGCGAAATTTTTTGAAAAAAATTATAGTGAATGAAAAGATTAAATTTATTGAATTATTGAAGTTAAATTTAAAATGTGTTAAAATTACTACATAAAAGCTAGTAAGTTTACTTTGACTGTAACAGTGAATTTCATGTTTTTATATTTACAAAATGTATGTCTTAAATGGAATAATAAGAAACATTCAAACAATTACTCATTACAGTAATGTATAATTGAAAATTATGATTATATTTGCATTAATCATATCTGTATATTTACAATATTAGAAACCGAAAATCTACCGTTACTCCAATGCGATAATCTGGTTACTATCGAACCTATTTGGTATGTATCTGGTTACTGTGAATCTATGTTTAGGCTTAAACAGAACCATACATTCCATGCAGTATATTACAATGGATAATATTCGGGAAGACATAAACATGTCTCGGAAGTTGGAACTTAATAGACTGATGTGAATATATACCAGTATCATATTAGATTAATGTATTCAGAGCAATTTAATCCCTCAAAGTTATGCGAAAGTTAAATAGTTAAGATCAAAATTACTAATATGTATGGGGAAATAAAAATGTATTTAAAGCAAATACTTTTTGAAAAAAAAGGTCAAAAATCAATTTTGAGTACCTTAATAAAAATTCAAATGTTATTCATCAGTACTTAGAAAATTATACTTTATCAATGTGCATTCATTAATTAATAATTGAAATAAATGTTTATTGGGTATTAATGAAATAGAGAACTAAGTAAATAAAGAAGTCTAGCTTATCGTAAGTGTGCGATTTGCTTGAAATATAACATTAAAACTTTTCAAGTCTGATGCAATTTATTGCTATTGCAATATTTATTTGTAATATTTAAATAAAAATATTTGTTTTATTTTATTTTAATAGAAGTTTATTTTAATTTAATCACCTATTTTGTATAATTCATTCTAATTTCATGAGGGTATTTTAAATCACGCTAAATAAACTGTATAAATATAAAATATTTAAAAAATTATATTTAAATGAGAGACGTGTTTAATCAAGAATAATATGGTTGATTATTTAAAATAAGTTGATAAAATTTAAAAACTTTTAAGTAGTCATATTAGTGCAAATATTTTGTGAAATATCAACTGTAATCGAACAATAAATCTCTTACACAAATGCTCATTTTCATATTGATTTGTCCCTCAATAAAATAACTCATCATTATATGAACCAAAAATCCTATAAAGGAAACTCTTAATTAATTTTTTTAAAGTTTTATGAAAATAATTTTTTAAAATTTTCTTTTAAAACTATTCTTATGCAGTTGTTTTTTAAGTACTTCGCTTACCGAATTCCTAATAAATTACTATTTCTATTAAATAATATTCGGTAAAGTTTATTTTTCAATTACAAAATATTCTACAGGATTTTAGAAAATTAATTTATTTTAGGGTTTAAAAAACGATTGTGACAAATAAAAATTCGAGAAATATGTTCGATATTCAACTTCTATGAAAGTAAAACCAGACCTGAGGCGCATTAGAAATTTTCGATCAGAGAAAGACATGAACGAGAAAAAGTAATTAGAATATGAAAAAAACCGAAGAAAAGTACAGGGAAAAAAAAAGAATTTTTTTGAAAACCTAAGAAAGTCATAAAATGCTCGATTCAGAATTTTTCGAAAGTGAACACGTGGCTTTAATCGTTTCCTTATTATTTAGTGTGAAGTAAATCACGAGAAAGAAAAGGTGAAGAGTCTTATGAGAACTGCGTTTAATACATCTATACATACATTTTACTTTACTTTTCCTTTTCGCGTAATTTAAAACAATAAAAAAAGAACAGAACACACACTTTTTCCTCCTTTCGTATTTCTATAATGACATTTCTCTCTGAAGAAATATTACGTGGAAAGACGTTACTTCCGGCGGGAAAAAATGAACAGAAGAGAAGTACATTTGAAAATTAAAATGGAGACACGAAAATTAAATATTTCTCGCTCCAGAAGCTTAAAATAATCTTACAGGACTAAAATCGTCTCAGGTTTTTTCAGGTACAATCCGGCAAAACATTATTTCTTCTGGGTTACACGGAATATGTGCTCTAAATGAGATAAAAAAGTTCTTTCAAGAAACATTTTGTGTAAGTAAAAAAGGGATTACATTTTTCGAGGAAACGAATTTATTTCGTCCGGTTCTTTAGGAAATCCTATTAATCCAAACTTTTCTTGCCGATTGAGAGTTTTAGTATCTCGGAAATACGAGAAAGTGTTCGGAAAGAAAGACTATTAATGCATTTCTATGCCGAGGTTGAGAAATGCAAATTTGTTTTGTTATTTCCACTGAATTTAATTACTTTAAATGTTCTATTACTTGCATAAAGTGTATTTTCTAGAATCAATTGAAGAAAGAATCTTATACGTCAAACAAAAGAAAATGCAAAATATCGATAACATTTCAAATAAAACATGGATATAATAATCCAAAAAAGCTGCGTCGGTGCTTACATACAAAATAATAATTTAATCGTAAACAGTGGTGTACCAAAGAGTGGGGTTTGAGAGTTCTAATCCCTCACATAAACAAATAGATTTTTAATTTTTAGCACAACTCGGAGTTTCCATGCATGTTTTTTTTAAACTCTCCTATAAAAAATGTTTGTTTACGTAACTGAGCATAAACTAATTTTAAAAAGGTTTTTAGAACATAATTGGTTTTTATCAGGTTTTTTCCTAATCCGTCATATAAATATAAATATTATGTAATCGTTTTTCAAGGATAATTTATTGTTTGACAGCAATCTGTAAAACTATTTAATCGATTTATATGTAGGTTGTAGAAAACTACGAGTCTATTTCTATAACTCGACCGAGACCAGTTTATGTAGAATGAACTTAAGGTAGAGCAATATAAAATCAAAGAAAGTATAAGATTAAGTGAACTGAAATTTACTAAAATTCAACTACTAACCCTTTAACAATCAAGTTATTTTGATGATCTGGGTACATATATTGTCAATTTTTTTTTTATTGAAAAAAATCAAATGTTTAGTAAAAAAATATAACGTACTTAGTAGTTGAAAATTAGTATTTTGAATTACATGTCGGATGAAAGGATATTTCCTGATCACGCCACCCATAGTTAGATTGTAATAAAAAACAATTATTGACTTGGCTTTTTATTTATTTATTTTTGAGGCTGATCGTGGAAATATCATGAATACTGCTAAAATTCGGAGTAATATGTATTCAGGTACGAGAAAAGGTGCACTAAAAAACAATTACCTTGTATAATACTCGAGTGTGATATTTTGGAGCACTAGAAGAGTGCTAGAGATAATCTCTGGCATGACAGTTAAAATGATAAAGTTTATTCAAGTATATTAAAAAAAAGTCAAAGTAAAGTATATTCAAGTTAAACGGAAGTAAATGACAGTCTTGAGGATGCATTATACAAAATAATAGCAAATGTTTTTAAGGAACGATACCAATGCAGATTCACCCCCTGGGGTATGATCCCAACAAGAAGAAACGAAAGTCTTTAGGACCGCAAGAAGCACAGAATTAATCAAAGACAAAGAAGGTACCTGAAATTAGTAACGCCTTGCGCTTACGATATTTTAAATGTTATCTATCAAATGACGGACTAAGCAAACCATATTTTTTATTCATATTTGATCACTTTAACACTTATAATTACTAAGATTTAATAATAGTTACACCACTGTATATGCCCTAGAAGCTTCAAATTTAAAAGGAAAAAGGTAAAGTCGTTTAACTATGTTTACTGTAATTTTAAAAGCAATAAAATGAATAAAAACTAATATTTAATAATAAGACTATTTTTTTTCTTGCATATAAAGAACATTCTCTGACAATTTTATGAGAAAACTATTAGAGAGTGCTTAGTTCAACATTTTTATTTGAATAAACAACTTTATTAAATTTTGCATAATTTATATATATATATAGGTTTGAACTTTTATAACTTCATATAAAAATACTCGCCCTGATAAAACAACAGAGTTTTGTGCGACATATTACTAAGGATATCCCAAGCAACAGTGTTGTTCAATGTAACTTTCTGTGATGGATATTTATATTCAAATCTCCTCAAGTAATTTTTGCCCTTTTTTAAAATTTAGGAATAGCTTTCACAGAGTAATAAAGGTATAAAACAAGAATTAAAAATAATCACAATAAATAAAGCAAAACTTTTGTTCATCTTCCGAAACAGTAATATGTGGGGTATACAGAGGCGTAACGAAGAATATTAGGAACCACACACACACCTGAAAAGTCAGATCTTTCTTTATTCTTTTATAAATTGGTTAAATAAGTACTTTGCATCAGAGTCAAGATTTGAGCCCTTTAGAATCCTGGGCGTCCTCCTGGAGATGTGGAGTTAGCAGGGGGTGTGCGTTAAACCACTGTTGATATATAAGAATCTCAATACAAATCATGACATAAATATTTAATTTTATTCTAACTATATTGTTTTCTGCGTATAAATAATATTTTTTAAATAAATTTAAAACATCGATAGAAAGCTAAAACTTGGAAACCTATTGATGATTACCATATTGCATGTAAGAAAATTTATCTGAGAAATTAATATTTACTTTTAGAAAATTTAGTGTGAAGAGAATAGAAAAACACTTTAAAATTGATAATAATATCTCAGTAAAATAAAACAAATATGGATGCTGTTAAATACAATTTTAGATGAAATTTAACAATAACTGTTTCAATATGCTTCCTCCAAAAAACTACTCTTTAAAGTAAAGAGACATCCAGCATAAAATCCTACTTTTTCTGATTACCTTAATAATTTTCTTGCTTTGATTCTCATAATATCATTACACTTTATAAATATATAAATTTATAAAGTACGATTTCTTTAGCTAGGGGGAAAATGGAAAAGAAACGAACTCCGGAAGAAATGGTCAGTCAAAAGAATCATCTTCGATTACAGATATTCCGTGCCAAAAAATTGACCATATCAGGAGAAGTTTGAGGAAAAGAGGGATGTATAAGAAAAAAAGGCCCACTGCAGTTCGTGAGATTTAGAATCACGTCGGAAAACAATATCGATGATGGGCAAAAGAGACGCATAGGCGGTCGGTTAGTGAAAAGCTGGGAGTAGGGGGACCTTAGCTCGCATCCATCTCTTTGGATTAAGGACAACCACGAGTACGAAGGGAAGAAAATGGGGAGAGGGGGGAATAAAATGGAGAAAAGTGTCTTTACCAGTAACTTATACCTACTCCAGGGTGCCTCTGATTTTTTTTCTTCTTACATTCGTCCTTTTTTTCCCCTTCTCTTTCTCTAAAGCACGTGAGATAGTTGCTCGTGCTACAAATGGGAAGAAAATGGCACTAAGTTCAAGATTGCACCTGAGCCGGTATTTATGGATTTGATTCAGGTTTTGATATGGCAAAGATGTTCTATAATGAAATTCATTATCTTGTTGTCATGATAAAAGACTTCTTGTAAAATTTTTCAAAAAAGACTTCATGGACCTTTCAAATTATATTTCTTTAAAAGGAATATTTTCCTAAGCTTATATATATATATATGTATATATATATTTAGTACATAAACTTATTAATACTATGTACTATGTTAAATTCATATTTTTTTGAATGATTTTATATTTAAATTCATTTCACAGTATGATTCAAGTAGAAACAGGGCTGCGTTCAGAAGTAAATTTTTCGAATATTTCAAAAATATGTATAGCACCTTCTGACGTTGTCTATCTTCTAACTCAAATGATGTTGATTTCTAAAACTATCACAGGTTCTACAAGCAATATATCTTGTAGTAAGGAATTAATGATAAAAAGGTAATATCCCCAACCTAAAAAGATAAAAAATTGTAACGTTTTTAATCATTTTAACTGAACAGGGCAGTGTTTTGACTAAGATTATAAGTAATTGTTTTGGTTTGCATTAGTAATAGATTTACAGTAAAAATTTTATTAGTGCTTTAAAAAGAGAAAATTTGCTTTATATTCATTAATTAAGCATTAATTGTTCTAATTATATTGTATCCCTTAATATAAGGCTCAAAGGGTTAATAATTGAATATGAGTTCAAAAACTTTTATCAATGAACAGCAAAATTTTTATTTGATATGGACTATTATTATTGGATTATTTTAAATAATATATGACATTATTTCTTTTTAAAGAGACTTTTACTAAAGAAATTAATATATTTGTTTTAATAAAATTAAGCACTAATATATATTTTTAGTTTTCTACCTCATAATAACTTAGTATTTAAATAACACCTAAAAAATTTGTATTTTTCTAATTATTTCAACATTAAAAAAGGATTCCGCTGTGCTTCAATAATATTTTTGGGGTATATATTTTAAAGGTAATTTAAAATTTAATACATTTTTTATAAACATCTAATATTAAAAGAAGTTTTCAAAACATTCTAATAAAGGTTTTTAAATCAAAATTTCCATAGTCAGAAAATATAACTTCAATAACCAGAAAAGAGATTTGTTGAATAATAAGAGTTTGAAATAAAATCTAAATTTCACACAAATTTTCCTTGTAATTTTAATTTCTAAATTTTTCTTCAGTATTATAATTTCCTCGAAATAATGCAGTATTGTCATGCAGTTTTTATTTTCCTACTGTAACTTTGTAATTTAAAAAAATATTTTATTATACTTATGAGTGATTTGGGAATTTCAAAGATTTACATTTTACTTTAGTGATTGAAGGGATTAGAATTGACAATGTACCTATTTGAAACAACTGTTTTTACAACAACAAAAATTGATTAACTTGAAAATTTGCAGGTAAATTTAATAAAGTGTTGAAGCATTTTTATTGTTATCTACAAAAGAAATTGAATTGATAAAACTTTGTATTCTTAAAGTTGTCCAGTTTTTTTTAAATAACAAGGTATTAATGCATCCTTTAAGTTACAAAAAAAGTATTAATTTACGTTAAATTGGATGTAAATGTACAATTTAATAATTAAATCATACTTCATATGTTTAACATTATAATCGAATCAGTCTAAATCTATGAGATTATTTCGTAAATGTTTGAGTTTCCATTTAAAAATTTCAATAAAGTAACAAAGTATTTTTTTCTCAAATAAAGATCTGATATAGAGGTATACAATTAGTATTTGTAAATGTATTTTTTTACACTTTTTAGGAAAGTTAAAGCGATTTATTACAAATAATGTAGCTTAGGAGATAACGCAAAAGGAAATCTGGAAATGTTTAAAAGTAATTTTTCGCTTATGAATCCTTATGTTTTTCATCGTTGAGATCAATTTCTAAGAAGTAATTCAAAAGTCAACATACTATAAATAAAATTAATTTAAGAAGCTCCACAATTTTTAAGAAAATTCTTATTTATGATTGAAAGAAATAGAAATAATGAAAACAGTTTCGAAAATAATTAAATGTGGAATATGTTAGAAAAATAATGGAATAATATATAGCAAACTTTATTAACTGCTAGAACTCTGAAATATTTTGAAAAAATAATTAATTTCGAAGCAAGTATAAGACACTTTTATCGACAAAATAAATTTTCCCGAGTGAGAACATTTCGTAAACAGAAAAATGTCTGAAATATTATATTAAAATATATTTTTCGTTTATTTATTTTTCCTCATATATATATAGAAAAGCCTATAAAAATCATATACACTAAATATAGAGAATACATAATCTGCGATTTCAAATGTACAACGTTATTTTTGTTCAACCCTTTAGTTATTAATAATTTCAGAACGATATCAATATTTATGTGTAGACGAGATGATTCAAGATGTGTTATTAACTATGACAGAGTTTAAAATAAAGCTTATTTATGTCGATAATATAAGTCTTGCCTTGAGAAAGAAAACACATCAGTTGATTTTGTTGATAATATTAAACAGTCATACAGGAACAACGGGAATTACGATAATCGACTCCCGGGGGCTGTGGGGACATTATACATAGAAAACATTTTGAAATTATTTATAAAATTTGAGTTATTAGATTTACAGACTTGAAATTTCACTAGTATGTATCTTTTGTTGAATTAAATCTACTTAGAACTGATTTGGGGTAACTCTACTTCCAAAGAGGGATGGGGGTGTAAAAGTTAAATATATTTCCATTTTAAAAATTCAAGTTCTACTTTTTAAATCTAGGAGGGCTATAAGAATGTTTTGAATACATTCCAAGATTTAATGCTAAAACTTTGATATCAATTACTTTAAAACAATACATAGTCACACAATATCATTAAATAACAAGCGAAGCGAGTGGGTAACGGCTGGTTGTTATAAAACCAATGTTTAAACTTTTATAGCTGGTTCTTCATATATATATACCTGTATGCTGATTATTTTACAAAAAGATTTACCATGCATTATTTCTCCAGTAGTTTTGAAGTAAATTAAATAAAAATATCATTTACTTCTTGCACTAAATACATTTTGGGAAAATCAAATTATACTTAATTTTACTTAAAATCAATATATAAAAGATTTTAAATAACTTTTGTGCAATCTAGAAAAATTAATTTGAGGATAGTTGAACATGTTTGAGGAAAATTGAAAATGATTTTGAATATTCACAAATTAAACTATATTTTTTCTTCCAAGTGTTCTGAAAAATTTCATTCAAAAGTATATTGAGTTAATAATTACCACCGAAATAATAACCAAATTTACTAAGGTTGCGACATAACCATCCTGTGATGACTATGTCTTTCCGGATCCGCGTAAGCTAGAGGTGGATTATCAAAATGATGAGTATATCTTGGTTCTTAATACAACTTTTATTAAGAATAACTTATATATTACTTAATTCTAATTGACAACTTTCTTTTAAAGTGAGAGTTAACACCAATTAAACCTTGTATTCAAGTCAGACTACAACTAGAGCATTTATCTTAATTATAATAAATAAACCGATTCATCTAACTTCCTATACCAAATATTACCTTTTGCAGATCTCCTTCCTTCAGTGATTGAGTGATATCTATAATGTAAATTGAATATGCGAGGTTTCCAACTTCTTATAATGAACTTCTATTTCTTCCAAAGCTACAGGACAGCTAACTTCTAGATCCGAATGATTCCACACTCAAGTTATCTCTCTTAAACTTGCCGCTCTCTTTATCATCAAAAGCTTCTATCCTTTTAAAGTATATCTCATTTACATATTTGATCTGTTTATCTTCTTGGTATTGGGTTGGAAAGGTTTTGCCATTAATCGTGGCCGTCAAAGAACATAGGAGTTATGTTAGCAGAAGGACGCGAGAGACGTCACAACCCCCTCCAAGAAGAAAAACGTGATTTACTTAAGGGTTCTCAATGCCTTTAATAAATTACGTGTCTAAATCTCTATTTCTGAATTTCTTCGCTTTCTGAGTTTTATTTAAATTTTAATCTTAAATCCCTCATTTTAACTTTTTATAATTTCCAATATTTATCTTGACTTTAATTTTCATTACTCATTTTAGAATTAAATTTAATATTCAATTTAAATTTAAATTTAAACTCGTGACAATAAATTTTACTCCAATAACTAGCCAACATTAATAATTACTGTTTAATCCATGCCCACTCTCACTTTTAACATTTATACCTTAAAGTAACTATACACTTAAATTTTCTAAAAAATTTTCTGCGCAGACCCAAACTTTGCATCTTTATTATCACTGCCCATGGAGCTGGATTTTCCGCTCCATTTCTTGTTGTAGTTATTTATCATAATTTCAGGGTCTGTCTCCCTGAAATGAAAAACTTTCTGGAGTCACTGTTTCCATAATATCAATCAATTTCACAATTTTATTCATTATATATTATTTGTATATCACAAATTTTATCTCCATCCCCACATCTGGTTCCAAAAACTCCCAAATGAGCCGCGCAGCGCCGTTACATATTGTTAGTGCCCTGACTACGCCGCGTTTCCCTGAACCAGATGCCTCATAATACGTAAATAATACAACAACATATATATACACATATTATATACAATATGTTATTTTTCAATAAACTATTATAACAAATAACCAAAGGAATTTTTTCATCTCACGAAGTCATACACATCGAAGCAAACAAATGTGCAATTACAATTGTTTTCTCCAGAAAAATTTTAACAAGTCAAAAGTTCCAAAAATAAATAAACACTCATTGTAGTGTTTGACTTTTGCTTGGCTTATAACTTTAAGCACCGCCCGAGTGACTCTTTCTTTGCATTACCCTTCCGACCACTTGTTGAAGATCATAAAATGAAACAATACAACCTGATTTTTATATATGTGTTCTCCCACCATTACGTCCAACGATAAGGTGCGCTACCACTTTTCTTTCTTCCTCGGTTGCACTGGAATTTCTTGTTTTGTTTAAGTTGTAGGGCTTGTAATCTCCTTTTGTCGTCCCTTTCTTGATTTCTGTTGTCTCCTTGGCTGGTCGGGGGTTCTTGTTTCTGTTCTCTCGGCGTGGCCTTAGGGTTGTAGTTGGTTTCATCTGGAACTTCAGTTGATTCTCTTCTGTTCTTTTTTCTAACACTTCTAGAAATAGGCACGGATGAAAAAAGTTCTTTATTAGTTGTGTCCCTTTCTCTGCCACCTTTTGTGGTCCACTTGCTCCCGATACTCCTGATCTCTTAATACCCCTATTATACCTATCCTTTTACTTTACTTTCAATTCCAAATGAACTAGGAAGGATCTGACCAGTGATCTGCGTTTATGGGTCCTCTCTGTATTTTTATATTGATTTGATTGGCTACCAACTCTTTTGCCTCTAACTTACGTTTCACCGCAGATTTTTTCTTTCCCATATTGTGACTCTTTAATCCTTGATGCATTTTTTCCGAAGTAAGTACGAGTTTCCTGACTTGATCTAGATATTTGGGATAAATTGTTCCTAATCTGACCTCGTCACATTTCCTATGACGATATATTCTTATTTGATCTACGTGTTAACCGTTAATCTTTTTCCTGATTTCCATATTACAATATTATTGTTATTTTTACTTCTAATACTCTATAAGGTCCTTCAATTTTGTTTAAATTTAGCAACATACTTTGTTGGGCTGCTGAACTTAAAGGGTGTGTTTTCTAATAAGACCCAATCATTTACCTTTATTTTTATAAGTCTTTCTAATGCCCATATTATAATATCTTTTCCCACCTTTCCTGTTTAATTTTTCGTACTTAGTCTAGCTTCCTTAAGCTTTTTTCAATATTTTGTATTTTACCTGAACTTCGAGATCATAACTAGTTTTTGAAAATGGTGTAAATCAATTTTCGACCCAAAAAATAATTCAGCAGGTAAGATTTTCCCGTTGTTTCATTCACCGCCGTACGAATAGCGTAAGCAAACTCAATGTAAGAATTGATCCCAAGTATCGTGTTGATCATTAACATAATTTGCAATCATTTGCACTATATTCGATTAACCTTTTCAGTCCGATTTGCTTGTGGTCGATATAAACAGTCTTCACATGCCTTATGCCTAATCTTTTCACTTAAGTGCTCAAAAATTTCGATATAAATTGGGGGCCAATTACCACTAATTAATTTTATGGAGCCCATAACGCGATATAAAAGTTATCAAAAAAAATATCCGCTATTATACGAGATGAGGCCTTTTTAAGAGGTATAATTTCAGCCCATTTGCTGAAATGATCGGTTATTACTAAAATATAGCGGTTACGTCTTATTCTCGATATAGATACGGCCTAAACAAAATTTAACGTCACTATCTCATTCGGATAATTTGATATAATTGATTTAATCGACCAGCTGGTAACGCGTTTTATAGTTATTAACTTGCACATATGGCATGTAGAGACATATTGATCAATGAATTTTCTCATGTACGGGAAATAACAAACGTCCCGAATTTTATGATACGTTTTTAAATCTGCCTAAGTAAGTTCAGCACTGGCTTGTCATGAAATTTCTATTATTTCATTCCTAAAGATTTTGGAATGTATACACGCATTTCACCTAATGACGTTGCGTGTTTTGAATAAAATAACAATCCTTCAATTAAACGGAAATCGGGACCAATTCTCATACATATTGTTGCATTAACCGAGCTATCTTCCGGTTTTCTAAATATCTATAGATATGACCTAATTCTGGGTCATTTTTCTGTTCTTGCTATTATTAATTGTTCCCGCGAAGTAAGTACTAAATCCTTGATTATGGCACAATTAAATTTTTTTCTCCCACTATACTTTCCACGGGATTCCTTTGATAGTATGTCAGCCACTGCATTTTGAGTCTCGGTCTATGTTATCATTCTATATTGAATTTCTGCTAATTTGAGTGCCCATCTAATCATCCTTACTCGACAAATTTTTGCCATGTGTTGTAGGCGTGTTAAGGCCGCGTGATCCGTTATTACTTTAATGGGCAATATTCCTAAATATGTTCTGAATTTGTTCAACGCCCATACTACTGCTGTGACATTCTCTTCGGTTACTGTATAATTCCTCTGCGTTGTTCAGTACGTGACGCAAATACCACAGGTCTGTTTTGCTGGATTAAGTACTGCTCCTCAAACCAATCGAACTGGCATCTGTAAATAACCTCGAATGGCTCCTGAAAGTTTGGTAATTTAAAACTGGCGCTTTTTGTTACCGCCTCCTTGACCTCTTCGAATGCCTTTGCAGCCTATTGGACCAGACAAATTTTTAAATTTTCGCTTAAGATTATAAAGTGGCTCACAAAGATCCGCATAATTTTAATAAATTTCGCGTACCATTGGGACATACCTAAAAAAACTTGACACCTCTTTGAGAGTTACGGGGCGGTTTCCATCTCTAGTATAGCTCTTAACCTTGTCTCATCTGTTTTAATTCCTTCTTACTAATAATTAATCCTAAATATTTCCAATTCATCGCACCTAGGCCCTATACACTTTTCCTTATTTAATGTCAATCCTGCATCCCTTTAACAACGAAAAACTTCCCTTTAAATGTTCAACATGGTGAGTGAATGATTTGAGATGAGATAATCACATCATCCATATACACACTCACAAATTTCCCCATCACCGGTTTTTAGGATTATGTCAATTGCCTTTTGAAAATTGGGAGCTGCTCCTGATAACCCGAATGGCATCCGCTTGAAAGCATAAGTGCCACTTTTTACTACAAATGCGGTCTTAACAATATCACTGGGGCTTACCGCCATTTGAAAAGTACCCACTTCTAGGATCAAGAGATGACATTATTGTTGTATATGATGTTCCGTTAATAAATCATCTATTAACGGTAAAGGGTATCACGGATACTTTGTGGACGAATTTAATTTTCTATAGTCTACTGCGTAAATTATATGCTTCCGGATTATCCGGTGGTAACTCCATTATTTTTTCTTGCATAACACAACAGGTGACGCTATGGGGGATTACTGAATTGAACAATCGTTTCTCTTGTAACATTTTTGTATGTGAAAATCTATTATTGCTTGCTTAGTCCGGTCATACCTATATGGCCTTACTGGTGGGTTAATTCCCGTGTCAATTTCATGGTATAAAACATGAGTAAGACCTGGTTTGTCTGAAAATAACCCTTTAAAACTACTTCAAAACAAATTTTTGTGTTTTGTTTTTCTACCTCCCAATTTTGTCTTAGATAAATCTATTCCAACTTTTTCCTTTAATTGGTTCAACCACCTTATTTATTTGAGAATCTGAATTTTCAACGATTTTTTGATCAAAATCTAATATCTTTTGACCCACTTATAAAATCAATACCGAGAATACATGGGTATTCTAAACTGTCAACACATGAAATGACCAATTTCTTTCGAATTGTCTGATGCGAATATTCACTTCTACGATCCCCATGTTTTGGCATTTCGCACCCTGTGCTGTTATTACCTGGGCTCGCGATTTTTAATTTGCTTATAAAAAAAATATTTTCTATATACTTCTTCCGATATAAATGATTTATCTGCTCCGGTGTCCCATAGCGCTTTCAAAAATGTGTTATTTAATAAAATAGGGGTTAAAAAGTTCTACGGGTGATATACATATCGGAGAAAGCTTAATTGTTTCTCTTGTCGATATTTTTTGAGGTTGATCTTTAACTTTTACAATATTTAATCGTCCCCTTTGCATCCTATCTTCTCGACTGAAATTTTCACTCGAACCCCTATTTCTACGGTCCCCTCTATTAAAATTATCATTTCGCTCATTTCGAAATGAGTAACCCCTGTTGTTAAATCTCTGATCACTATTTTGAAATCTATTCCTCTCGAACCCTCTATTACTTTGACGGCTATTCTCATAAAAATTATTTCTACTGTTATTTGGTCTACGTCCTACTTCAGAATTCCTCCAGTTTCTACCATTAGCATCAAAATTAGGCATCCTATGCGCATTTTGACCTCGTCTTTCTATATTATCATTCTGTGAACCCCTTTTAATTTGCAAGAATATCTCTCTTCGAATTTAGCCAAGACTTCCAAAAGTTGTACCGTGTTTTGTGGATTGCGCACTTCCACATAATCTTGGATTTGTGGTTCGAGTCGAACTAAAATATGATCCACCAACTCTGCCTGGGACATTCCTAATTTTAAACTTCTCTCGATTTTTAGTAAATTATAAACGAAATCAGTAGGTTCCTGATTTCTTCCCTGCTGGGACGCGTAAAATTGTGCTTGTAATTCTTTCTTATTTTTGACCGCGGGAAAAGCTTTCGCTAATTCAGCCTTGAGCTGCGCGAAATCCGTGGCTGTATTTTGCACTAACACCGATCCAAATATCGAGTACCAATCTTGAGCCCTTCCCCTGAGATGACTTTTTAAGTAAGCACATGACAGATTACTTGGGATTTCAAGTAACTGTATGTTGTTCTCTATTGTTTCGATAAACTCTGCAATGTTCTCTGACCCTGAAAAATACATTTCAGGTAGTACGTTACCTCCACCTACATTACCTAACCCAGAAATACACGTTCGTGCCATTGCGACATAACCATCCTATGATGACTATGTTTTTTCCGATCCCGTAAGCTAGAGGTGGGGGATTATCGAAATGATGAGCCCTTTTGGTTTTTAAATACAACTTTTTTTAAAGAATAATTTATATTCTTAATTTAATTGAAAACTTTCTTAAATGGGGTTAACCCCCAATTAAACCTTATATTCAAGTCAGTCAAGCAACAAATAATCCAAATTATAAAAATTAACAGATTCGTTAACTTCCTAACCAAATATTACCTTTTTTGTAGAGCCCTTCCCATAAGAGAATACCTTTTTAAATTTTAACTACGTGATTCAGACTTTTTTTATAATGAACGTAATTTTTTTCAGAATATAAGACATCTAACCGTGATCAGTGTTAACTAAGTTATTCTAAACTTGCCGCTCTTATCATCAAAGTTCTACCCTTTTTAAAGTATATCTCATTTACATATTTGATCTGTTTATCTTCTTGGTTTTGGGGTTGGAAAATTTGCCTTTTCGTCGTAAAAGAACATAGAAGTTATGTTAGCAGAAGGACGCGAGAGACGTCACAACGTGATAACTGCAATCACGTGTTTCCAGCCAATCAGTTCGTAAATTTGATGCTAATTTGTTATCGCAGTGCTATTCACCAAGTTATAGTTTATGTTCTCCAAGATGGGGAATAACCTTGGGGGTGGTTACCTTGGCATCTTTATCTTGTGGTGATGTGGTGGCCATGACGATGACGCATGTTATGGTTGTTGATTAATTTTTATAATCATATTATGTAATTATTCTATGTATAATAATATAATTATATAGTATAGTTATTATGATATATATTATATTATTTTGATATTATTTATTTTCAATATATTCCTATATTCTTGATATCAAATATATTTCAATATTTTTTAAACCAGTTGAAGTAAATTATTTTCCTGACGATTTGTTACAGCCTCACTTCCTTTTTGGAGTCCCTTACACTCGACAACAAGCACTGCTTGGTGCGTAGCACTAAAGTATCAAATTAGCTCCTTAAATTTGCGTTAAGTAATGATCACATGATAAAAAAAACACGTTTCCAGGAAATCATTTCATGCGTTTCTCTATTGCCAACTTTTGCCCGTTACGGAACTTTCTTTTAAAAACAACACATTTGTTTACAATAATAACGCATATAGGCAAAAAAGGGGGATTCATTTAAAAATATATTTTTTTTTAATTTAATAAACTGTTTTTAATTATTTTAATTTTGAACATCTCTTCCCAAATGATCAAATCTGGTTTTACCCAAATTTTTCGGTAATGTAGATTTTGAATTTAATGGGAAACACACATTCAGCTCAAATGTCGTTCTCGTCCCGACAGTGGATCAGAATTGCCCCTCACCCATAGCCCCGTGTTGCTGTATTTGCGACGTTAATAAAACTCCCTCACAAATGAGGTGATTAAGAATTTAAAAAAGAAAATCATGTTCTCGTGTGCCTTAATGTAGTTTTTGGGTATAAGAAAAAATTTTATGAACAACGGGAAAATTTTATGAATACCTTTTTTTTTTTAAGTGTTACATGCCAAATGTGTTAGACTAATTCAAAACTCATAATTTTTAAGGCAACATTTTATACATTGCTTGAGAATAATGCAACTAAAAATATAGCGTTACTACGAGAATTTTCGACGTTGAAATTTTTTTTTTTATAATTGTAACCATTTACTTAAATAAAATGAGTACCAACTACGTGTAGAAAACAAGAAAGACAATTATATTTACACAGCTTTTTTTCCTTTAGTATATCCGCGAGGGAATGTCAGTCAACTGTCGAACCTGCACAATTTGGCTGATACTCATGGCTCTCTCAGAAGCAGCCATCCCAATCAGGTAAGAGTTAATCCTATCCTTGAAGTAGTTTTTATTCATGTAAGACCAATATTTATTGAGAAAGTATTTACCGTAAAATCCGGCGTATAAAGCGCACCACCGTATAACGCGTAACTATTCTTTCAAGTTGCAAGTTTAAATTTTGATGTATATTCGCCTTATAACACGCATCCCTTTTTTACGAAGATACTCGAAATATACATGCGCAATGGTCTTAGGTTTTAAAGTCATTTGTTTTCGAGATAGTATTCCAAGATTTAGAAACAAAAAAGAGTACAGTTCTAGATTTACAAACTTTTAAATTTACAAGGATGATTACTTTTAAATAAACAATACTTCGATCTAAGTTTACTTTTCTATGGTTTTTTTTTATTTTCATATCAGGCATCTAACGTGCCCCTGTAAAATTCGATCTTATGTTTCGAGTTAAAAGTGTGCGTTATACCCCGGATATTAGGGCAGCTGAATTGCGCAAAACACACCTTAATTAGCAAAAAAGCCCCCACCAAACGAACAAATGCAACCCACACGTGTGGGTGAACTAAATATAGAGACATTATAAATTTTTCTTCAAACTTTTATGGGCAACTGTAGCCTAGAGGTTATAGTTATGAACTCCTAACCGGCGTGTCTAGATTTAGATTCCTTGCGCCACTGAAGACTTACCGTGCAGGGGGTTGATATGCTCTAAATTTATTGAGGCTCAATGTCTTCCTGTTGACAAGGTGTGGTAGTTTGGAGAGGGTGTCAGCTAATGAAACATCTGCCTCACTTGACCCAGTGATTCAAGATTTTGCGTCGTGTTGCTTTACAGTGTGGCCTTGGACGTAGCTATTGCCATATCAGCCGTATCCTTGAGGGGCCCCTCAAGCATCAAGAGCCCCAAAATTGTGTAAGCAGACAATCGTACAATTAGGGTCCTTCAAAGGATTTAGATACGAGGTTCACTCAGGACTATGGATGTTCCTAAAAAAATTAATAGCCAATTTTAAATTTGATTTCATCGGAAAAATAACTGGGGATATTGCACATTAAATGACATAATTATTTAGATCGCATTCGATAAAAGTATATATTAACTATAGAAATTATTAAATCTATCTATGTGTATATTAAATGTATAAAATATTGATTTTTTAGCTAAAATGTTTAGTGTATAATTTATTAATAAAATAGTATTCGACAGAATAGCAAATAATGAAATTAAATCGTGTTTTTCCTGCAGTTATACAAACAACTAAACTTCTTAGTTAAATAATAATGATCTGTATTTAAATACCGATATTTCTTAAGTCTACTTAATTTTATTCATAGGTTTTACAGGCATTTATTATTTATTTTAATTTTGAAAATATGTATTGTTTTTTTTTAAAGAAAAATCTCTTTTTTCTCGTATGTAGTTTGTCTCGAACGAGGTAGCCCGAGAATGTTTCAACTGCGGAAATCGGGTGATATCCTGGAGTAGGAATGGCCAGGGACAACTTGTATGCAACGTGTGTGGCTCTCACGTGAATAATCATAACGTTCACGAAACTTATTTCCCTGCCACATTGCAAAAATCCTCTTCAGGGAAAAAAGAACCAGTACATTTGAACGGAGGTAAATATTTTTCTGACTCATAATTTAAAAATTAATACTGGGCTAAATTCATGTGACGTTATTAGTCACGTGATAACTGCAATCACGTGTTTCCAGCCAATCAGTTCGTAAATTTGATGCTAATTTGTTATCGCAGTGCTATTCACCAAGTTATATTTATGTTCTTCAAGATGGGGAATAACCTTCGGGGTGGTTACCTTGACATCTTTATCTTGTGGTGATGTGGTGGCCATGACGATGACGCATATTATGGTTGTCGATTAATTTTTATAATCATATTATGTAATTATTCTATGTATAATAATATAATTATATTTACGCAGCTTTTTCTCCTTTAGCTTATCCGCGAGGGAATGTCAGTCCCCTTTCGAGCCTAGAAAATTTTGTTGATACTCATGGCGCTCTCAGAAGCAGCCATCCCTATAAGGTAAGAGTTCTTAATATCTTTGAAGTTGTTTTTATTTACGGAAAGCCAATATTTATTGAGAAAATATTTACCTTAAAATCCGTCGTATATAGCGCACCACCGTATAACGCTTACCTATGCTTTCAAGCTGCAATTTTTAATTTTTACGTATATTTGCCGTATAACACGCACCCCTTTTTTTACGAAGAAACTGGAAATATACATGCGCAATGGTCTTAGATTTTAGTCATTTGTGTTCGTGGTATTATTCCAAGATGTAAAAAAAAGAGTACAGTTCTAGATTTACAAACCTTTAAGTTTACAAGGAATGTGATTACTTTTAAATTAACAATACTTTGATTTTAGTTTACTTTTCCATGGTTATCTTTTTTTTTTTTTTTGTTATTTTCGTATCCGAGAGAGACGACATATAACGCGCACCTGTAAATTTCAATCTTATTTTTCGTGCTAAAAGTGCGTGTTATACCCCGGATTTTATGATAGCTGGACTACCTAAAGATTCCTTAATTAGCAAAAAAAAAAAAAAAAAAAAAAAACACCACCTTGCTAAAAAATGCAACTCATGCTAGTCTTTGATCTAGATGTACAGAAATTAATTTTTATTCAAGATTTTGTGGGCAACTGTAGCGTAGAGGTTATAGTTATGAGCTCGTGGCCGGCATGTCATGATTTCGATCTCTAGTGCCACTAAAGACCTACCGTGCTGAGGAATCGACATTTGTTAAATCTTATGAGGCTTAATGTCCCCCTGTTGGAAAGGTGTTGTAGTTTGGAGAGGGACGTCATCTAATGTAACATCCATCTCACTGGAACTTTTGGTTCAAGATGACGACGAGTTGCTTTACAGTGTGGCCAAGGTCGGAGCTATACCGCCGTATCAATGATATGGGTCCCCAAATTATATGAGAAGACAATCGTAAAATTAGGGGCCCCAAAAGAGGTCCTTTAAAGAATTTAGATACGGGGTCCACTCAGGACTAGCTAAGCCATTGAGTTATACGTTAATAAACATAAACTTACTGCAAACCTTGTATGTTCATAAAAAATAATAACCAATTTTTAATTTGATTTCATCGGAAATTAATTGTGGATATTGCCCATTAAATAAGATAATTTTTTAGTTCGCGTTTGATAGAAGTATATAGCAACTATAGAAATATATATTATTAAATCTATGTATTTATATTAAATGTAATAAAATATTTTTGTTTTATCATCTCTCTCTAAAATGTTTAGTTTACTTTAGTTAACAAAATATTATTCGACCGAATAGCCCCCTCAGGGGACTCACCTTCTTTAGGTGAGTACGGGTGTCACAATCCCGAGGTACCCTAGTGATCTTTTCCTATTTCCCAAGGGATTTACTGTCTTTGGTAAACACGGGTGTCACGACCCTGGAGTACCCTAGTGATCCTTCTCTATTTTCGACCCTCCTTTTTGTCATTCAATTTCCCTTTTCTTCTTTTCCCGTCCAGACCACAGACCTATGCTACAAAATGAACACTGTTCAAATTTAGTCTTTTCTATTGAAAAAACTTCTTATTTATTATTAACATATTTTGATTTACATTTTGTATTGAGTTAATTTAGTTTCTTTTTCGTATATTTCTTTAAGCACTTTAATTATGTTGCTTTATTTGTTTTTGACTAACAACGTTGGTTTTCCGACCCGCATGTTTGCCGTGTGCGGCGTCCCGTAAGGAGGAAAATGGTGTCCTGGGAATAGCTTTGGCCCACGCTTCGCTGTAGACGGGTGGCAGGAGTGAGCCCGCTCCTGTCAATCGGCTGGTAGTACCTCTCTTCTGTGTCCCCGAAGAGACACTGCTGTAGGGTTAGTGCTGCAGATAAGGGGTGTCGGGTTTACCCGTTGGATCCTCACCCTGGACTGTATCACTATATTCTGGGTATACTCTGGGTAAGCGCCATGCCTGGTTTTTGCCAGATGACCGGCACACTGCCTCCCTTGTTGGACTCCCTGGTGGGTGGAGGCACGCCAGAATGAAGTTATGTACGCGTATTTATGGATCCAATGCAGCTGTGCCCGGGTAAAGGCCTCGTATTACCCACTTTAAACATTGACAAAGTTTCAACGACTGCGAGAGAGAGAGAGATTTTTATTACTTTCACTTGAAAACAATAAGATGTCGAAGAAATCGCCCTTTGCAATACAAAAAGCTCTCGTAGGAATAGGTGGAGAACCGAAATCAGTAAAACGATTGCGTTCCGGGGATCTACTTATTGACTACTAAGTCAATACTCAAACTAAGTCTTTCCTTTTCGCTAAGTCATTTCTTAATAACCCTGTAACAATAAGTCCGCACAAAACCCTGAATTCCTGCCGTGGTGTAATTTCTGAACCTGACCTATTGACCACTTCTGAAACTGAAATTCTTGAAGGGTTCTCCGATCAGGGTGTTATTCAGGTCAGAAGAATCACAATAAAAAAAGACACTTTAATAATTCTGACAAAACATGTTATTTTAACTTTCAATAGCCCAAATTTACCGAAAACCATAAAAGCCGGCTACCTTAACTGTAAAATTCGTCCATACATACAGAATCCTCTGCGCTGCTTCAAGTGCCAAATAAAAATATTACTTATCTGGAAGCACTTAAATTAATAGTCCCACAATCATCTCAAACCTACGCTCAAGCGGCCAAATCCAGTATTAAAAACAATTCTACTCAAAACAGATGAAAATATAACAAACGTAAAATGTCCACCTTTAAAGTTGTGCTTCAACCACTCCCTAAACCAGATATATCAATATCTACTCCTGTTGTTTCTACATCGTCTTCAACCCAAGCAAACCTCTTGCCAGCCTCTTTTTCAACAACAGCAACTGTCTCAGATCCTCAACCACCTACTCCTACACCTAATAACGCACTTTCCACCACCAGTATTATGTTCACCCCTCTTAAACCTTCATCAACCATGTCCGCTTCCTCATCCAATTCCAGTAATCAACCTCCTTCTGGCTCAACAATAACACAGAATTCGAAAAAAAAAATTCGGGATAGAAAAAGGAAAAAAGAGTTGCTCAAAACGGTAATAGATATTAAAATGGCTCAACATAAACCTCGAAAATCTGCAAATGTAGAATATACAACGGATGAGGAAGACATGATTGTCTATGACGTGGAAAATGAAATTGAAGCAAATCCTGAGGATAAATTCGCCATGAAGGAATGCTATAAGAACAATTCTGTGTCTTATTTGCGCGCGATAACTCCAACACGATTTAGGAAATAAAACAACTAATTTTTATTATAATAACATACATTGTTTAAGACACAAACTTTTTTATTAAACAAAGTTTAGTGTTTATCAATGCTTTTATTTTAAGATACTGTCTGACATGGTGGGAAAACCCCCCACCAAATTTTGTTTGCTTTTATTACGTGATAACTGTTTTATACGTTATTTGAAATTTTATCTTTTTAAAATTGTATTATCAATGCTTTTACATATTTTATCTGTTTTAATGTTTTCACAAATGTTTGGCGCAGTTTAGCCAGATTTGGCTCTCTTACGCCAAAACCCCCCACACTCACTCACTCGACCGAATAGCGAATAATAAAATTAAAACGTGTTTTTTCTGCATAAATACAAACAATTAAAATTCTTAATTAAATAATAACGATCTGTATTTAAATCAACCCCCCTAGCAGTATTTTTTAAGTCTATTTTTTATTTCATAGGTTTTTAAAAAAGGCTTTTATTATTTATTTTAATTTTAAAAATATGTTGTTGTTTTTTTGAAAAAAAAATAACTTTTTGTTCTTTTGCATATAGAATGTTTGGAGCGAGTTTTCCCGAGAATGTTTCAAATGTGGAACACAGTTCACATCCGGGCGAAGAAATGGCACTGCAGAGCGTGTATGTAACTCCTGTAGATTTCACGATAGAAATCTTAACGTAAGTAACAATCAGAAGTTAGAAGTTATTGTAAAATATAGAAGGCATACATAATTCAGTAATTAACCGTCCATTTGAATATGAGAAAGAATGTTATAAATTTATGCAGTAATTAATATATTTTAATAAGATAATATTTATGCTATATAAACACAGATTGAGGTTAGCTCTTTCAAAAAATGTGGTATTTTCTCTAAATTATCATTAGATATTAGTATGTAATTGAGAAAAATAATTTTTGATTGTACAAATTTTTATGATTTGTAATGATTAACTAACAAAAAAAAATTCTGCTAGGTAACATCGAAAACAAATACTAGAAAAAAAAATTAGTTAATTTCTACTTAGGTCAACAAAGAAAAATTTTAATTAAGTTACTTTTCATTACTAAATAAATATAAATATGTATATATACATATGACAGAATATTAAATGGCGAAATAGAAAAGCGATTTTAAGTCCAATTTTCTATTTTCTTTTTTATATAGGGTGTTGGACTATATATATATATATATATTGTTTGTTACTATTTATTCACATTCATTAAATTTAATTATTCTAAAAAAATAGTACAGTAAAAAAATCACATTCTCAGAAATTAGTCCCTCCCAGCCTGAATTCGAACCCACACCCAATGGATTAGAAGTCCAAAGCGCTATCCATTGCGCTATCGGGACACAATGAGCGATTATCCTTTTTGTATACGGTGTTGGACTATTATTTTTGTTTGTTACTATTTATTCATTCGTTTATGAATTGATATTTAAAGAAACTGTATTAATATCAAGTGTCATCCACTACAAATTTAAAAAAATGTATTTGAACTTGTGTGGATGAATAAAAGGTATTTGTTAACGATTGAAATTTTCAAGAAGATATATATATATATATATCCTTCCCTTTCTCAGTGGTACGACAGCCCAAAGTGGGTCTTAGCCTTCTCAAGAAGCCTTTTCCAGGTCATCCTTCTTCCTGCCTGTGTTCTCCAATTCCTAGCTCTTGAAACTAGGAGATCTTTTTCTAGGCCATCAATCCATCTGTGATTTGGCCTGCCCTTTCTTCGTGTGTCAATTGGTTGAACATTGAAGACTTTTTTAGTGTTGCGGTCTTCGTTCATGTAAACCAGGTAATGTTATATCTGTAGATACATAATTCAATTTTCTAAGCTCTGGTTTAAAAGAGAGCCCTCCAGTTAGCCGGGGCCCTAAAAAAAGGAAGTAGGCCTTCAACTTGAAAACTTCCGAGAGTTTTCAAAATTCGATTTGGAATTCTCGCTCTTCGCCTCCGAGTCGACATTTGGGGGGGGGGGGATATGCGATAGGTGGGCACCAGCTACAAGATTGTCTTGTCTTATGACACATGACCCAACACTTTTATGACTCCAGCACTTAAAAACTATTCATCACAAGCAGCAAGAAATTGCTGCTTTCACTCTGCTTCAATATAAGGTGCTGTTTCCAATTTGAGGATTAGCAGTTTCATTACTTCGCTTTTTAATCCAGTCTTTTCATTTATAAAAGATTTACAATTTAATTTAATATCTATCATTAGTACCAATTAACCCTTTAACTACCGGTTAAAGTTAAAGTGATTCGCTCCCCAAAGTCAACCATTTTTTAATTCCTACTATTAGCTCATACTGTCTATTTATTTATTTATTTATTTATCTTGGTGGAATTTTCATCCGTTCATAAAATACACTTTAAAGCGCTCCATTGAGCTGAAATTTTATACACAGGATTATTTTGGATGAAACTACAGTAATTTACTTATAATGTATAAGAATTAATTGATAAATCTATTTATTCGAAGAATTACAAATACAGCCTCATTGTCATCATTCTTGGCGCTTAGCAACCCTTTTGGCGACTTGGGTCAAAACATGAAAAGGTTCTTTTCTCACATTTTAAAGCGCTCATTTGAGCTGAAATTTTCTATACACCATTATTTTGGGTAAAAATACGATAATTTTATTATAATTAATTAAAAGTAATTGACTGAAACTAATTATTTAAAGAATTATAGATACAGCCACGTTGGTTTCATTTTAAGCGACTTGGGTCAAAACTTTGAAAGATTTTTTTTTTCAAGTTTTAAAGCATTCAGTTGAACGAATACTTTAATGATACTTTACGATAAGTATTCATACGATACTTTAATGATAATTAATAAAAATTAATGATCACTTAATGTTGTGATTCTGCCCTATGTATATATATATATATATATATATATTAATTGTAACTATTTAAAAAAAAAGTAGTTAAAATAAAACTTTTCTTTGTTGATCTAAGTAGGAATTGACTTAAAACTTTTTTTTATATTACTTGTTTAACCCCAGCACTTAAAAACTATTCATCACAAACAGCAAGAAATTGCTGCTTTCACGCTGCTTCAGTATATGGTGCTGTTTCCAATTTGAGGATCAACAGTTTCATTACTTCACTTTTTAATCGTCTTTTCATTTACAGAAGAGAAAGAGAGATTTACAATATTGATTTAATATCTGTACCATTAGCACTAATTAACCCTTTAACTGCCGATTAAAGTTAAAGCGATTCCCTCCCCAGTGTCACCGGTTTTTACATTGGCAGAAATATGTGGTGTTTTGCGGAAGGAAAAGAAAGAAATATATATATATACATATAGGTGGGAGAAAAACAAATTTTTCTTTGAAATACGCAAATCTTTCGCAAACACTGTCAAGGTCATTTCATTGCACTCTAAAGCCTTCAGTATATTTTACTGGTAGCAGTGCAAAGAAAAGGATCATATTTTGGGAAGACATGTATATGTCGCAGGAAAATGATGACATTAGGAATTTTGTCAAATCCCTAAGGGAGATGTCAAAAGGACGTCTCTTGAAGGTCATTTCCCTGATAAAAATAAAGGATTTGAACAAATCTTGGACATGTTTTAGTGAAATGATGAAATAAAATTGCGAAGAGTTTAAAAGTGTTTATTTAACAAATAGGGTGCATTATTAAACGCAGAAGTAAGTAATACAACAATAGTCAATGAAATACAAATTATTTATTCGAAACTAATTAACAAATAATTAGAAAATTAGGCTGGTATTTTTTTGTGTGTAACATCTTTTCTCTCGGTTGTTACACACTAAAATATTCTACCATGCCCTATATCAGGGGTGGCGAACCTTTATGGATCAACGTGCCATTTTTTTGAAAGAAGTGTTTAATGAGATATAGATGTGCCATCAAGTAATTTTTATTTGTGATAATTGGGAAAATAATAAAACTTAATATTAGAACACAAAACCCTTTGTTTACCACGAAAAAATGCCTTTTGCATTGTATAGTTGTACAGGTTTTAGTTATACGTGTAATTCAAATTAAGGTAAACATTAATGTGACTTCTGTTGTTGCAGATTGGATGACAAATGATTTATATTAGGATTATAACATGTTACTTTTAGTAGAAGGCATGCTGAATTGGAGTCATCTGCCAAACGGTTTCTAAGCAATTAATTTTTTTGCTGTGGTTTATTCTTTTAACAAGAGGACTAGTGATTTGTTTCAAAATGCCGTTTTACTACTGCCGACGAGAGATTTATTCTGCATACCACTATTCCAGAACATAAAACACGCCCCGCTTTGTTGCCTTTACTACTACCACCTACTAGATTCACAAAATTTGAAATTCTCTGTTACACTTACTAATTCGGTATTTTTTTTTTTTTTTTTTTTGCTGAACTAGCCATGTTAAATAACAGTTAAAAATCCTAAAAAAACACAAATAAACTGTAAAATATAGTTTCAATGAAATTGACTATCATATGCGCAGACAAACTTTGCATCTTAAGCAATTGTAGTCCTCGACGTAACTAAGGCAAGACAATAACGAACGAGTGTGCTCCCCGCAACCAATCATTTGAGTTTGGTCGTAATACTTCACAGTGAAATTTATTTTGAAATAAAATGCAAACCATTTTGATAGCTGGCGGGCCCAAAATAATTTGTCGCGTGCCATCAATGGCCCGTGTGCCACTGGTTCGCCATTCCTGCCCTATGTTAATCCTATGGTGACACTTTTTTAAAGATATGAGTAGGATATTTAGGGAATCGATTGTACTACTTGTATGGTTAGGAAGTATAAGAACTCGCCCCCCAGGGGCCCCCCCCCCGGGAGAGCGGTTTGCGAACGCGGATCCTGACTAGTTTATTTCATCATTTCGCAGAGACAGCTCAAGGTTTGATAAAATCATTTACTTTCATCAGGGAAATGGCCTTGAAGAGACGTTATTTTACCATTTCCCGTCAATTGATCCTTTTTCTAAGGGATTTCATGAAATCCCTAATTTCGTCATTTTCCTGCCACATATATCCCTGGTCGGGTTGACACCCCTGCTGAGTGAGACCACTTACACCACTGTAGCTGTTAAAGGGTTAAGCAAACTGATTATGTTCGAATGCTCGAAAGCGTTATTTTTAAAACTCGTATAAATGAATAATTCTTTGATATATCGTGTCATTTGGGTTGCAATGTACATATTAATTTGTTTTGAGAATATTATTGCAAGAACAAATTTTGCCGAAAAATGAAGAAATAATGACGTATTTACAAAATATTCGTTTGCGAAAAATACTTCTATAATAATAATATTTTACCTATACATAGCTAGAAACTTCTACACCGGTGTTTAAATAAGATTTTTGAAAAATTATCATTATTTCCAGAGTAATGATCAACTGAAATAATAACGGATGTTTTTCGACGAAATTTTTCTACTCTGATATATTAAATTATGTGAATAAATTCCCACTCCTAAATTATATATTTCAAAAGTTTTAGTTCGGGCTCTGAAAAGAAGACTAATCTATAAAGATAGACAAAATATTGCTACCATTATATTATTAAACAATGAACAAATCCACTCCTAAATTATATATTTCAAAAGTTCTAGTTTGGGCTCTGAAAAGAAGTCTTATCTATAAAGATAGAAAAAATATTATTATCATTATATAAGCATTTTTCGTAAAAGGAGAATATCTCATAAATGTCTATAGAGAATCTTATAAATATTTTTTAGTTCAAATTATATAAAAACCAGAAGATAGCTAATTTGTTCAGAAATTGTTCCCAAATGCATTTGGAATACTTTTATTTTTTTCAAGTGTTACTATTTAATAAATGCAACTATTTTTCCATTTCCTGATTTATTTTCCGTACTTATGTATTATATCATCGACCAATATCGTCCAATATCCAAAGATGTCGCCAAATGCCGCGATATGTAGCCATAATGGAAACCCATTCCAATACATTTTCATACACAATGATAATAATAACAGCACTCGGTGATGTCTTTCGATTTGGTGAAAGAGATCGACAATATAATACGTAAGTAACTCACTATTCGTACGATATGGATATTTAGGACAATTGTTTCTTAAGGGAATTTTTGCTTTATAATATTTTGTTCTCCAATTTTAGATTCCTCGTCCACCTGCGAGAACAGCCGTAAAAAGAAAACGGTCCAAGAAACCTAACTAAACCGTGTGCCATTAAAAGTTTTGGATTCCTTGAGTAAGGGTAAGTTTGCTAGAAAAAATATGCTATTATTAAGTTAATTTATTCAATATGTACAAATGTCAACTCGTGAAATAAACAGTTATTGAAACTCTTATTAAAAACAAATCAAAATGCGGCCTATTTAACTTAGCTGAGAAATTGTCAAAAATGATTGAATAACGAAAATATAGATAACCCCCTTTTTTTTGCCTTCATATCAAACCCATATCTTTAAATTACGTAGAGACAAAAACAGAAAGTTCTCAAACAAATAATAATTTATAGCTGAAGATGAACATAAGTAATAATAAAAATGTTAGAAAAATTATCTATAAAATATAAATTTTGGCTAGTTTAATTTAATTTTCTAATTTTTTAAATGGAGAAAATCAGGTTCAAATACTCACAATTTGCTTAAGATATCCGACTACCCTAAAATCATGATTTTTCAAAAAAATTGACAATTTTTTATGATTTTATTTTATAGGCCATCTTATTAGCTTTATAAAAATACCAAGTTTTTTTATTTTCCATTCACTAGAACAAAAACTACAAGTGTTTTAGTAAAAGTGGATGCCATAACTTTACGTAAGATGTCATATCTTAAAATGCGTTTTACTCGAAATGTACGGTTTTCTTTTTGAAAAGCTCAAACGGGTATAGCGATTGCTCACAAAGTTTTTAAAATAATTTGCTAAAATTTTTTGTGTATGTCCTGTGTAACAGTAGAAGTGTTTTAACCATCAGATTTATTAATCACTGTTTTATTACAAAATTTACAGTTCTTTATGTTAATATAATCGCTGTCTTTTAAAGAAATTTTATACATAAAAACTAAGATAAAGTGGTCTAGTTTTTGTAAAAATTAAAATATCTCTTATTCTGAAGGTCATTTCAAAAAGGAATAGCAAAGAAATGCATCAAAATTGAAAAAATGAGTGTTGTTTTTTACGTATTTTTTATTTTTATTTATTTATTTATTTTGTCAATTTTTACCCAATTTTCCCATTTTAGTAGTAATAATTTATTTTCCTCTTCTTAATTTTAGCCTTTTTTCCTTAAAATGTACTAAATAAATCTAAAAAAAAACCACAAAAAAACTCCATAACTCCGTTTTTTAAAAAAAAAGGTTTTCGCAAGTAGTCGAATACATTAAGTAAAAACAAAAATTTCCCTTATTGTTTTTTATGGGATTCATTAAAATAAGCTTATATTTTCTCCATTAAATTAATTTCAAATCTATTTCCCCTTCAATCATCTATCAAGGCTGTTTTTTGAATAATAGCTAAAAGCAGGTCCTGAACTGTAAACACGTATTGAAAAAGAGGGGTAGGGAATTCCATTCAGTGCCGTACAAAGACAACTTTCGTGGAAGGTGTTAAATTTTTTAAAAAATCACTGAAAAATGCTCAAAAACGCAATTTGTGTGCGTAGAATTAAATCTGTTGATCTATGGAATGGCTTTCAATCCCTCTACCTACTATACACCAAAGATATGCCATCTTGCGAACACAATCGATTTTCTTAATAAAATAAGTTAGATTAGTTATAATACTTACAGTAAAATCCGGCGCACAACGCGCACCGGTGTATATCCATACTTTCAAGCTGCGATTTTTAATTTTTAAGTATATTCGCCGTATAACACGCACCCTTTTTTTACGAAGAAATCTTACATGTACTTATGCAATGCTGTTATATTCTGAAGCGATTTATTTGAGGTATTTTCCAAAGCTTTTGCAAAAACAGTATATTTTTAGAGCTACAACCTTTCAAGTTCTTTAAGAATGCCATTTCTTTAAAACAAACAGTATTTCGAAATAAATATAAGTCCGATTTTTTTATGCTCATTTCTTTTCCTTTTCCAATTCCTACTATTAGTTCACACTCTCTATTTATTTATTTATTTATTTATTATCTTGGTGGAATTTTCAATCGTTATATGTAATAAAATACATTTTAAAGTGCTCCATTGAGCTGAAATTTTATACACAGGATTATTTTGGATGACAATACAATAATTTAATTATAATGAATAAAAATTAATTGATTAAAACTAATTATTTAAAGAATTACAAAAACAGCCACGTTGGCATCATTTTTGGCGACTTGTGTCAAAACTTGAAAAGGTTTTTTTCTCACGTTTTAAAGCATTCAGTTGAATTGAAATTTTATGGACACGCGATTGTTTTGGATGACAATACGATACTTTAATGATAATTATTAAAAATTAATCACCACTTAATGTTGTGATTCTGTCATATGTATATACATATTTATATTAATTGTAGCTATTTAATAAAAAGTAGCTAAAATAAAATTTTTCTTTGTTGTTCTAAGTAGGAATTGACTTAAAATTTATATATATATATATTTCTTTTTTTTTTTAAAGCTCTTATTTTTGTACCCGGCGTATAAAGCGCACTCATAAATTTCGATCTTATTCTTGGTGTTAAAAGTGCGCTTTATACGCCGGATTTTGCGGTATATAGGAATTTTACATATTGAAAACTTATTCTTTAGTCACACTGAAGGAAACTCAATACTTTAAGTAGTAATGCAGCTCTTAATGTGTTGAATTTGTTTAATAGAGCATGCCTTATGAAATTGAAATTCAGTTCTTTATTGTTGACCAAAGATAGCTTTAAGAACATGATTTCCAATAATATATTCGTGGATGGCATGACATGAGTTTAATCCCGGTGCCACTGAAGACCCGACGTGTAGAGGTGCTGATGCGAGTAAAATCAAATAAATTCAAAGTCCCCCGTTGGAGGGGTGTCGAAGCTTGGAGGCGAGGAAGGGCCCCACAACTCAAGTGTCTTCAATAGCAGTTGTGTTGCTTTATATGCGTCATAAATAAACACTCACCCACTCCAATGATGTGTTTATATGTATATATATACATCGTTTATTTAGGTAATTTTAACCTCAGATAAGAAAAGAGAGCATCTTCTCTGCTCAAATTCCAAGGCAAACAAGAGAGATTTTTCCCTTTCTTCATTCAAAAATGAGGAGAAACAAAGCTGTTACAGGAAGAATATAATCTCATGTTTAAGTGAAGGGAAATGTTAGTCATTTTTAGAAATCACGTCAGTGTTTTAGGGAAAAGTTTCAACCACTCAGTATAAAGCACGTCTGAGCTATTAGATATTCTTTCACCAGAAATAACGAATTAATTTATCGAAATATAGGTTTTAATCCCTTAATGAAAAATGAAATAATACTTGCATTTTGAAATAGGGTATTCGTAATTATGTGATTTAGATAAAAATTTATAATACTGGAAATTAAAATAAATATTAAATTACACACACACTGACACACACATATGTTGCGTTTTGGGAAAGTAGTAAATATGCTTCCAGTTGCTGTTTTAAAAATGTGAGGTTTTCAATGGCTTTCAATTAATGATAAGTGTAAATCCAATTATATTAAACTTTCTGTAATTTTTCCTATGTTATAATACCTTTTGTAATGTTATTTTAATTGATTTTTATTTGTTAAAAGTAGTAGAGCCAAGCCAAATTTTTGGAACTAAATGTAACAGAAATTCATATACAGTGCACTTTTTTTTTTGGTGTATAACTGCTGTCGGTTCAGAACGTTTATTTCTGAATATATGACAAGATTAATAACTTTATTTTGTTCTGTTTCTTTCAGTTCCTGTAATTTCTCATCCTAATCTTAGTAAGAATTTTACAGTAAAGGATGAGAAGTACAAAAGAGATGAACAAAGAGTAAGATGAAGATGGAGAGAAAACGAAGAAGAAAAAGATGAGTTTAGTATTCTTCATCGAGTTTGTTATTTAAAGCTCTTAATATATTTGAAAGTCTGTTGACGGTGTGATCATCACACACACACATTTGTTTGTAATATTCATCATCTCTATCAAGCACATGATTTGTCTACAGATATCAAAAGACCAGAGGAAACGATCTCGTTTAAGCATCATCTTACCATCATCCATATCATCATTAGATCTAATCATCATTAATATGTTAACCCATTTCTGTAGTGAAAGCCTACATATACAAACATATCAACAAATTTGTTTATACAATGTTACTGTATTTTACAATAATGAAGAATGTGAAAAAGCATATCTTTTCCTGACTTTGCTAAAAGATTGAGAGAAAAAAGTTAAAAATATTGATGCAATCTTAAAAACATAAATTGCAACAAAGTATAGATATATTTATTCTATTTTATAAAGTAATTAAAAAACCAATACACAGAAAAAATATACTTTTTTTTCTACTTTTAAAAATATTTTTCTGCATTAACAAAATGAATATAAACACGATGTTTTTTAATTTTCGAAATGATTGTTAATGCAGAAATATGCTTTCCTTCAGGATGAAAATTAAATTGACCTAAAATATGGAATATATAGGAAATATATATACTTTATATATATATATATTTAAGAGGGTTCAAATTATCCTCGAAGCAAAATATTTTAGTCTTTTACTAATAGAATGAAATATATTTATAATAAATGTATGATGTAATTTTAAGTACATACATTGCAACAAAGTAAAGATATCTTTTGCTTTGGATAGTAATTAAAAAAACAATAAACTGAAATATATACTTTTTATTTCTACTTTTAAAAAAAATATTTTTCTGCATTACCAAAATGATTATAAACAAGATGCTTTAATTTTTGAAAGGATTGTTAATGCAAAAATATGCTTTCCATCATGATAAAAATTAAATTGACATAAAACAAAGAAATATATATACCCTATTTACATATTTGAGAGGGTTTAAGTTATCCTCGAAGCAAAATCTTATAGCCTTTTTCTAATAGAATGAAATATATTTAAAATAA
>BMAV01013129.1:91089-107124 GCA_019973955.1 Trichonephila inaurata madagascariensis
CCACATGTGACATCTTAAGATTCCTTGGGTGCGTAAAAGTAGACGGCACCAGCGACACTTTTTTAGTGGACAGCATGTAGTCAGGGGTCAGAGACGTCCTCAGGCCAGCTGGGCCTCAGCCTCACTCACCATGGGGGCCTCGTTTCGTTCTCGACTCTGCCTTAATAAGATCATGATCCGGATAATCTTAATAGTAAAATATTATTCCCGTACATATTCTCCGAAAAACATTAAATTTCAAACTGCATAAACTTTTGGCTAAAGTGGTAAAACTGTATTGCTATGTGATGCCCGATTTCCATGTCTAGATCTAGGCCTAATATCATGAATAATCATTCAACTCATTTAGTTGAAATTTGGCCATCGGTCGAGCCGGTTTGTGACTAGGTTTTTGAGATTGTGAATGGTGCGCATTTATTTGTTTCAAAAATGGTTTGAAGGAGTATTTAACAAAGCATGTCTACTTTTAAAGATCTCAGGTAGGATTTAGTTTTGTATAGGAACACAGGGCCTCAAAAAAAAAAATATCTTAAGATTTCCTTGGGCCAAAGGTCTCAAAGTGTTTTAAGACGTCCCTGTATGTAGTGCACGTTGACAAATAACCGTATAAATGGTAATCTGTAACAAATAAAACCTAAGCCCAAATCGACTCGATCGACTGCTGCCTTTTGATTAAATGAATAATGATAATGTATGGTGTTAGGCCTAGGGTTAGACATGTGCATGACGGCTATAACACAAAAATGCAATCTTGCCACCGTTTCCAGTTAGTATATGTAAGGGTAACCCAATTGAACAGTGGACATATGTGATTGCATCAGAATGAGTGCAGCAACAGCAGAATCACCAAACAGGGACACGACGGAACGTAGGAAGTGAACAATGCATACAATGTTTTACATTGCAAACCTGTTAGTGGTAGAGGAAATTAATTGAAAGTAAAGTCCTGCTACATAACGATGCGTCCATATCGGAACAACTTGCTGTAGTGCAGTTTCTGATTTCTGGAGATGATTTTAATGAGAGCATCTCTCGATGAATAGTGGCATTCTATGGCAAGCACTGTTTAGGTCTAGCCTCTTGGAACAGTTGGTGTAAAAGCTTTCGAGAAAGGCAGAATAATAATATCGGATCTCCATGATAATGTCCGCCTACACGTCTCCCGTTTGGGAAATGTTAGAACACCCACCGTATTGTCCGAATTTGTCACCCTGTGACAAATGTCTTCTATGTCTTTAGGCCATTTAAGACAGTATTATGTTTTATTTGGACGAAAAGGCGAAGGAAACTGAGCAGGATTTCCTCAAGAGTCAACCATTCTTTCTAGAATGGAAACATAGACCTATTGCTGAAACGATGGGACCAGTGTTTCAATCCTCAGAGCGATTTCTTTTGATTTAAGATAAAATCAATCTTTTTATTGAACTTGTCCACTTTTTATTTTGGCAACCCTTATAATTCAAAATTTCCAGTTTCTCGGAAAATATGTCTAGGAATAACTGAAGATTAAAATTATTCAAACCTTGATCTTATTGAGCCCGAGTCGAGAACAGCCGGGGCCCAGGGCCCAATCAGCCCATGCCTAAAAAGGACTTGTGGGGAACACAATTACCACCTTTGAGGCTCTTTCAAGCATGCAATCAAAACCTGCTTTAACTATATGTGTACAAATATGTCTATGAGTATGTAACTAAAATTTTACTACAAACACCGTAGCTAAATTTTTAAACTTTCTAATGATGCGCAGAGTTTTTGACAATGAGCCACAACATTTGACACTAAACTATTACTAGTCGTGCTGAATCGATTCATCATTAGCTGTTGTTCAATAGCAATTAATATTTTAACAGATAGTAGTAAAATAGTACCTACCACGTCCTAAATCTTGCTAGTGCACCTATAATATTAAACATTCCGATTTCAGAAAACAAGTAAAATACGTTTATTTTACATTACGCTTGTAATTATTCTGTGCTTGGTAAATATTAATACTCAAGAAAAAAATATTGATTTTTTGTAAAAAATTTTGTGGTAACTTTTATTTTAGACTTTTGTATTCAGTATGTCTTAACTGAGTGAGTGAACCTTTATTTTTTTTTTTTTTACTTTACACTTTGAAGCAGCTCGATGGCATTTGGCGGCGAACCTTATAATTTTGAACCAGGGTCAAGTGACGAAGACGACACCTGAGCTGGAATCCTAATGTCCAAATAACCACACCAACGAGAGGACTTGGAGCCTCGACAAATTTAACGTGCCTCAAAACCTCTACACAGCGGGTCTTCAGGGGCACTAGGTCTTGAACAAATGATACATCGGTCACGACTTCGTGACTATAAGGACTAGTCTACCATAGCCACAATGCCTTTACCGAAGCACGTGATAAGGTAAGACCGAACAAGACATTGTTGATGAATATCGGTCTTTTCAAGAAATGGGAGAATTGCATTATTTTAGCTGTAAGGTAAAATATAATTTATTTGATATATAATAAAACTATTAATGTACCAAAATATGGCATAGGGCTTCACTACAGACAATACACTGTAAAAATCAGAAGAAACAGTATTCTTGCTATAAAGATAAATTATAAGAGAGAGAAAGAAATATACCCTAGTAAATATGCATATTTCGGTAAACTTTACTTTTATTTGATGAAAATTGATCCGTAGTTGAAAATGAGTAAAATTATTTCCACACAAACATTATTTTGCGCTTAATCAACCAGGATATTGTTATCCTAAATTATACATTGTTATATATATCAGATAAAGATATCAAACGAAAATCTTTGTGTATTTATCTTATGGTTCGATGCATCGTACAAAATCGATTAATAGATTTTTCAAAATTGAAAATCGATATTAAAAAAAAATGTATCTTTTCGAAAATATCTATATCTGGAAAAATGTCAATATCTTAAAAGTGTCGATTTTATTAGGAGTATTGGCATCTTCTAAAATTGATTTTAAGCATCGATATTTGGAAATAATAGCTCTTTCGAATATTCCTGATGCTTTTAAATGGCCGTATGTAACGATATTTGACAGGGATAATATCGAAATTTACTTCGTGAGATAGAGTAGTAATTTTATCTTGAATATATATATATATATATATATATATATATCAAAGTTCAAATAGTTTAAATTTTAGAAGCATGCTTTATCTTGGAGCATGCATATATTACTTCTGCATTAATGATTGAAAAATAGCTCAGTTAACTTTCCTGAGGTGTTTTTTTTTTATAAATATCTGGAATTTGGACTTCATTAGCATAAATTGCATTAATAATGCAGAATTAGAAGTGTTACATTAACTAAAACACAATAGAAATTCAAATAGTCATTTTACATAACCCTTTGACCAACTTTAAAATGATGAAACCGTTTCCCTAAACGTTTTCATCATTTTAAAATTGGTTATTATGGTATTTAATTGTAACTCTGTGATGGTTTCCATTAGCACCCTTTACTCATCTTCTTGAGAAAAAATATTTCTTTATTTGTTGTTTGAATTTAAAACCGCCTTTCATAGAGCGAACTTGATTTTATGCTAATTTGAGTGCTATTTAAACTCTAGCAAAGTGAGTGTTAGAGTTAGTCATTACCCTGTTATTAAAATGAGATTAACGAAGTGACTATCGGAAGTCCTTGGAGATCTTTAAAAAAATATTTAGTCCAGGATATATGCAGTTGGGTGAAACCTGAAGAGCTGAGTTACAGCGGATAACTCGCATTCAAATGCTTAATTACTTGTCTTAAGAATTTAGGATAACAACTAAATTTGACTGCCCTTCGGTTTATAACGTTGCTTAATAGTTAATTGATAGAACTAAATAAACTTATATATTATTATAACAATGACTAATTATTTGGAGTCTCAAACTCCACCAGCGACCACATGGTTGCGACAACCTTATGTGCATTTTTTATTCAGACTGTCAAAATACATATGCTGAACGCATTGCATTTACGCAAACAGAAACGTTTAGAGAAAAAAAAATTGCCAAATCAAGTGGCGACAATGATAAAATTTTCGTAAGTAGTACTCTTATTACTATTACTTGTTATTTTATTGTGTCGCGCGCGTGTAATAATTCATATCTCGTTGTGTACAGTTAAGAATGATTTTGTGTAATATTAAAGTATATTTGAATAAATGAAAACAAAAAACTAATAAAACTACACATTCATTCAAATTGAATTGACACGTTGTGATTTCTTTTTTTTTTTTTAAAAAAAACACACACTTTGCTAGGTATTGTTCTTATGATTTTTATTTATGTTACGCTATATAAGCCAAAATAAAAAAAAAAAATGTGTGTGTGCTAATGACTACACTATAGAAATGAAAACTTCAAATTTTTTTAATGTTATATAAGGGATTAGTGTGGATGAGTTCGGTGAATATAAAACAAGGTGATATTAGTATTGCCATATAAAATCATTTATTCATATGTTGTACTCATAAAGTATAATACTTGTTTCAAAATATACAATAATATTTGTGAATTAATTGTATACTCTCTAAAAAGGAAACAATAGGTTTATAATAGCTTAAATAGGCTGTAAATACTTCAGATTCAAAATTATTTAAATACCTAAAAAAAGCTCCGTCAAGCGTTGCTCCGTACTTTGTTGTTTGTTGTGCTTTCTTTTGGATCATTTGACATAATTAAATTGAATTTTGATTTTAAAAAATCTAGTAAAGGCTTTGATTTGTCTTTTGAAAAATCGGCATTAAAACCCTCACTTAAAATAATATGCAATTTGTTCAGAAGAGTTGATCCGGCTTCACAGTGTAGGCAACCAAATTTTTGTGAATGAATTCGATAATTTTCTCTACCCTTTGATTTGGTGAAATATAAATAGTAATATGAATACTCTATAACCTCATACCAATCATACACCCGTCCTACGAGATGACCTTTCAGGTAGATTCAAGCCAAATTTGCGGGTATCTCATAGTGCGCTAAAGTATTAACAATACATTCTAAAAATTCCTCCACATTTCCCAATCCGGAAGAAACAGTTCCAGGTAAGATCCTAATATTGGATCTGACTCTTCTCTCGGGGTTGGGGAAAGTTGGGCGCCATTGTGAGAGATTCGTTCCACTCTCTTACCCTCCTAGAGGTGTGGGAGGAAGGGAAGAAACACTAGCCATATTCAAAAACAATCTATTTATTGATCTCACAAAATAGCAACACTTATTCAATTACTTTCAGCGAGAAGAGATGTTCTCAATACAAACAATATGTAAATTAACAGCTAGATGCACGGATTATGAGAAGACTATCAATTTAGACCTTCTTATAACAGGATCAAATCTATATCCCTCTTAACTTAACACTAATTCAATTTTAGTGACCAATCATTACTTTAATTCTTTCACCTATCAAATATTTGAAATACTCTATAAAATATAATACCTGATCAGTAGGAATCTATTCGTATCTCATCGCATTCTCTCTCTGCTTCTCTCTATATAACTAGCTTGAAAGCTTAGACTATATAAAGCAAACTAAATTTAAATATCACGGTTTCTTTTTCAAAGGGTTGGTTGTGAATAAACGCGAATGTTACTATAGTACTTTAAGGGTTAACAATATAAATTCATAAGGGATTCTCAGTTTTAAAACTAAAATAACAGTAAACCCTAGCAGGAGGTAAACTGAATAATTAAACAACTTAAATAAAAAAATTAAGGACATGTAATTTGCAACAAAAAATTCGTAGTAAAGATTCTAAGATTTATTCCAAGTTAAAAATAAAACTGTATTAAAAATTAAATCAACTTAATTTAAATGACGATAATCAGTCATAATGAATAAAAACAATAGAAATTCCTCTCTCTCGGTTGTTTTCAAGGAAGCTGTTAAGTGCCGATAAGTATTAAAAAAAATGCAGTTTATTTAAATTTATATTTGCATGAACAGTTTTAGAAATCAACGCAAAAGAAGAATCGTAACTTACCATATTTTTATATAATTTATCTTCAATTAAATCTTCCGATTTACCATCTCATTAAATGGCAGAGCACTTTATTTTACCATGCGAATGGTAAACTGTTTCTTGTTATCGATAATTTACATTGAGACAAATGCAAACAAAAAACCAGCATTTTCAGTCCTCGCGGATTCCTGTTCACACTAGTAATAATGAGACGACAACTCCCAGTTGAGCTCACATCTTTTTTATCGCACAGCTTAAGAAATCTGTGCCTATCAACTATAATCAAACTGTAGTTAATAATTGTTTAATGATAAAACTTTAAAATAAATTCTTTAGAGCTGTCTTGAAAAAATCGACAAGATTAATTTCGAATATTGTGTATTTATAAACTAGACCACAATAACATTTATTTTAAATTATATGTGTCGTTTATTTACTTTGCTCAATGTTTATTTTTTTAACAGGCAAAATCTTTACATTGTTATAAGTATTTAATCATTTCTAGTATTTTTTTAAAAAAAATAATAAGAATAAACCATCACTAAGAATATTCGAAACCGAAAGTTTGCAAATATTTTATTTTTCAAGAACAATATACAAAACGCAAACGATATTCTTACAGATCATTTTATATTTCAAAATTTTTGTGAGTGGCACATCCGTTTTTATAAAAAGAATAATATTTTTAAGAGCATATTTATTTTTAATGTAGTAATACTTCTTCGCTAGCTATGACTAAATAAATACCTAGTATTTTTCGAGTTTTTAAAGGTCTTTTTTACTCTTGCTTCTGTGAAGACGATGTTTAGCAGTAAGTTTATTTTATACTAATGAATTATTATTTTGCAAAATTTTACTTTAGTTAAACATTTATTACTTTTAACAAAGAATTCTGTGAAATTACGCGCAGTAAACTTTCGGGAAAAAATGTTCTTGAGTGTATGTAAAAGATTATTTTGACGATTATTTAAACTGAGAACTCTCTCTCTTACTTAGTAGTTTTATTATTATAAAAACTAACTTTTAGCTTTTCGTTGCTTTTTGTGAAATTCTTTCATTTGAGGGACTCATATTTCCAAAAAAATATGAGTCATGAGAATATGCAATCACATGGTTTTGTCATTCGCGAAGCTAATAACGAATTTTTTAATCGTACAATTAAACCTGTACCACGAGGGAATATTTTATTTATTTTCAATTCAATTTCATGTTTTTCTCATACGTTAGAACAGAATTACGTAATCATATTGGATTTTTTTTATCGTTTTAAAATACTCATAGTACCCAAAAAGCCTGAGGTATTATTGATGTTTTGTGGTGGTTATTAAATATTCAACCTTTTCACCAAGCAATAAGAACAAAAAGATATTTTTCCTTCTTCTAAATCGCAATGCTAGATATATTTTCTGAAATCTTAAAGCTGCATAAAGTATATCTTATTCAAGAGACAGAAAAGGTATTTTTTTTCAAGGAAATTTTATTTCAAATGACATCAAATGGTCTTTTTGGTCGCATATCGAGTAAGTTTTTATGTCAGCATATCTGAAATCCCGTTTCTTTTATTGAAGTCAAATTGTTATTTTTCGTTTTCATGTACGGAATTTTCATTTCCCCATTTCTTACATTCTTTTCAAAACAAATGGTTTTCCCAGGTGATTGTATAATACATCAAACCTCACAGAAAACGATTTTCGGAAAAATGGAGCACACACAAAAAAAATTAAAAGGATTTGGGAAAAGAAAGGAAAATAATACAAAAATGGCTTAAGAAAAGGAAGGTATTCTTCGCAATGGTATATCTCACAGCAGTTCTGTTTTCATTTCAGTTCAGAATACATCGTCGTCTGAGTGGAAGTGAAATGAAATGGTTGTCTGGGTCAAAAAAATTGGAAATCCATACCTAGAAAGTACAGAAATAGACAAAATTATTTTCATATGCAAGTATTGGAGTATAATTTAAAAAACAGACATTTTTTACTTTGTAAGAATTTTTAAAAAAACCAAACTTAGCAATACAAATCGAATGATTAAAAAAATTCAATTAAAAAAATCGAAATAATCTATTTTTTGAATAATGATTATTTTAAAATAGTGAAATAAATAGTAGGATATGTAAAGTTTGTTATAATTCTGTAATAATTATATAGTAGTGATTATACTGTCTTTACCTCTTTTAAAACTTATTGTCAAAAAGGAATATTTTAATTGTAATAACAATGATAATGTGATATTTGCATTCTAAGTTATTGCTCTTAAAATTTTAAAATCGAAGTAACCGAATTTGAGTGAATGTATCAATCTGAATACTTTCAAACATGATTCATATCATATGATTAGCTGCAACCGATGATTTATCCATAACTGTACCTAGACTTTAAGTATCCTTAGAAAAAGGTATACAAGTATACAACTAATAAGGGAGCAGGAAAATTAATAGTATTCTTTTTCAATCAGGAGACCTAAGATCTAACTTCATCTTTATAAAAGAAATCCAACTTGAACATGATAATAAATTCCTTGAATATTGGATTATATTTGTACGTTTATGTGCATTTTTTGGAATAATTTTATTCTATTTACTAATCAAAAAGTAAAGAAAAAAATAGAACTAGAATACTAATTGCTCCATGATGATGATAAAAAATTTATTAATTCTGTTTAAAAAATTGAATTAAAAATATTTAAGTGTTTTGGAAGATTGATTGAAAAACAATAGAACACTTCAAGGAAACACAGCTATTTTGAGTCACAATGCAATGCACTATAAATACAATACGGATAATGTATTCGATAGTATTCTTCAAAGAATATTTAGTAATTTTGTTGCATATAAAACAGAGTATTCATTACAGAAAACAAAAAAAATTTAAACTAATTAGATTAATTATAATTTAGAGAAAAATTTCCTCAAATAAGATCGGTAAAAAATTATATAATTATTTTTTTGGATTAAATACATTTTTCTTGATGATAATTCTTAAATAAGCAATGATAAGAATAGAACTATTAATTCACAATATCGCCTAGAATAATTCTTTTTTTTTTCTTTAAGTGTCGTTTGGTTTGAAAATATGAGAATCTAATAACCAAACGATTTTTTTTTCTATAAATCATTTAACGAGCATTATTTTTTATCTTTTAAAATGAATCTTTCTTCATTTGCTACATGTGATGTATTTTAATTTATTGGCTGCAAATAAACGTAGTATTCGTGGTTTGGTTATAAATTTATTTAAAAAAAAACGCGTTTAGAGTATTTGAATTCTAATATATATAATGATATAGAATATTCGCGCGAATTCCCTATAGAGAGAGATAATACGAGATATTCCAATAAAAAGCGGCTGGTCTATTTTCTAATATTAATTGAGAAGTATACATTTCCGGACAGGCAACTTATTGGTCAGGAAACAGTAACAGATGTGGTGATATGGCTGAAATACAAAACTGATAAATTTTCACAAGTTATAACTGCACGTGTCAAGCGACCAGGGAGGGGGATAGGAGGGTCTATATAGCTTGGATATCTTCACACGTGCAGTGAAGAATTCTAAATATGTTGTCCTTCTCTTTTAAGACGTAGAAAATATTTCTTTGTCAGAAACCCTATAAGGCGGTGTTCCCCAACCTTTTTATCGCCGCGAAACGGTCAACGTTTGTTAGTTTTACCGCGGCCCGCTGAAGGGAAGGACATCGATTGTTTACATTTTAAACTGTTTTGATTTAATAATTTTATTATATTTAATCGTGACTTGAGAATAAAATATAGCTACACCAAAAAATGAATTTAAAGTGATTTTCATAAAAAGAGCCCAAACCCAAGGAAAATATACCGCATTAAATAAAAGGGAAATAATTTAATGTTTCTTGTGCGGACCGGTAATATTTGATCCACACGGACCGGGGGTTGGAGACTACTGCTATAAGGGCTCAAAACTGGTTTAAAAATGCAGTAAAAAGGCGTCATGAGGAATCGGTTGATTTTAGTGAAAGATCAGCTTGATATATGGAGGAATATATACACTCAGCTCTTTTTTTTACATGATTTTTGAAATAACACTGTACACAAATTTAACGATCTTTTTTACATAAATTTTTTGTTCTAACACGAATTTCAAAAAAATTTGGGGAATCATGACCTTTGGATGAGGACAATTTGAACGAGTTTATGAAAGCTTATGATAATAAAGAAGTCGAAAATGACGAAATAGAAAGTAAAGTTCATCTATTAACAGCTGATTTAATTCATGGTGGTTTGAATTTCGCTACATGTATGTAACAACAGTCCTCATATAGAGCATGCATTAAAACTTCAACGCAATTTTGTGTAACAAGAACTATATAATCAACTTGAGAAACCAAAAAGACTGCAGCTAATTAGACTTTGTAAAAACAAAAAAAACCAGCATCAGGCAGTTAATAACAAACGAAATTCTTCCTTTGAAAGAAACCCGACAATGGACTAGATTCGTGATGTTCACATCATAACGGAAATCACGTGTTTCAAATAGATTAAAAATTTATATGCTAAGTTGTTCAACTCTCTCTCTTGTAAAGTTTAGATAACATTTAAAATTTGATGATAAGGTAAAAAGAGTTCACGTGCTAAAATTCTTCAAACAGTTTTCAAAATTAAAAAAATACTTACATTATACGAATATTTTTAAATTAATTGCCTTTTATTTAACTATGTGCATTATATCGTTGACAAATATGTACTTTCTAATAGAAAGTTCCTGCAAATAGCAAAAGTTGGCAACAGTGCGTTTCAAGCACATGAACTCATTGGGTGGAAACACGTGATTATATTTATGATATAATTATGACGTTGTCATTAATTTATGAAGTGATTGGCCGAAAACGCGTGGCTCGGTTATCATGTGACTATGACGTCATATGAATTTAGTCTATTGTGCTAGACATCTACTAATGATAGCATGTTTGATCCAGTTCGTTCCTAAAGTGTGCAGGCTTGTTATCAAGTAGTGTTGAATAGTTTTGTTAGTAGTTTTACTCCTCATTCCAATTTGAATTTTTAGATGTTGTGTGTTCTTAAAGACTTAATTTTCACTATACGTTAATTTTAATTGTTTTTGTAACAAAAACAAGTAATATAAAAAAAGTTTTAAGTCAATTCCTACTTAGATCAGCAAAGAAAAATTTTATTTTAGCTACTTCTTATAAAATAGTTACAATTAATATAAATATGTATATACATAGGACAGAATCACAACATTAAGTGGTAATTGGTTTTTATTAATTATCATTTAAGTATCGCATTGTCATCCAAAACAATCGTGTCTATAAAGTTTCAGTTCAAATGAATGCTTTAAAACGTGAGAAAAAAAATCTTTATAAGTTTTGACCCAAGTCGCTAAAAATGAAACCAACGTGGCTGTACCTGTAATTATTTAAATAATTAGTTTCAGTCGATTAATTTTAATTAAATTATCGTATTTTTATCCAAAATAATAGTGTATAGAAAATTGCAGCTCAAACGAGTGCTTTAAAATGTGAGAAAAAAATAGCTCTTCGTGTCTTGACACAAGTCGCCAAAAATTATGCCAACGTGTCTGTATTTGTAATTCTTTGAATAATTAGTTTTAATCAATTAACTTTTATTAATTATAATTAAATTACTGTATTGTCGTCCAAAATAATCCTGTATATAAAATTTCAGCTCAACTGAGAGTTAAAATGTATTTCATTAACGCTTGAAAATTCCACATGAAAATAAAATAAATAAATATATAGAGAGTGTGAGCTAATAGTAGGAATTGAATGAATTGTTTCTGTTTTATAAATATGTAACATGGATTTTATTATTACCTTTTTTTTCACGAATTCTTGGGACAATATTTTGAGATTTTTCATCTTACACGGAATTTTAAAATTGTAGAACATATCCCCAAATTTACCATACATTGCCTGTATTTTTTACACAGTTTTCTAAGGAACGTCTCTACCGAGTATAAAAAAAGAGCTGGGTGTATTAGTATTTTAGTGTGTATTATTTAGCATATGTGAGTTTAATGTGTAATTTTTGTCAGCAAATTAACACATTTAATTTTACTTCTAGTTTATTTTCTTATGGTTAAAAATAAAAATCGTGAATTTTTAAAATCAAATACATTTTTTCCTGCCCAAAAGGCGGAAGATTTTCTGCACTAATCCGCGTTCTTTATTTAGATATTCAAGACACTTACAAAAAATATAAGATAAAATTCTAATCGACTTTTTAAAAGTACAATAAATATAGAAAAAAGATGTGTTACTTTGTAATTGATTGCTATCGTTGTGTTTAGTTGAATTACATATTAGTAATTCTGTAAGTACGGACGTTGTGTAAGTTTAACTTCAGCTAACATTTTAAAATCCAATTTTCGGTTTTCCCCGAAGTGAGAGAAAAACTAGTTAATCGTTTTCGAGTTGGATTTTATTTAAAAATATAAAAATAGACTTCTTTTATATGTATACTTTAAATATACTTTTACAATGAAGTCTAGCTTAAATACAGCATAGCTAAACCAAGGAGAAAAAATTAAAATCTACAAAACAAAATTTAACTATTAAAATTATTTTTTAATAAAGAATTATATGAAATTAAAAGAATAGTAGCATAAATTTATTTTTAATAGTTCATAAAATGAAAAGAACAGAAAAGTAGCATAAAAAAAACGTAACTTATAAATCTTGTTTTTCAATAAAAATAATATTTAAGAAAAACTAATGCATCCAACAAGTCATATTTCGTAGACAAAGATAAACTGAAATAGTTGAAAAAGTGAATCAAATTGATACGTATACATAACTTTAGAGATATAATTAAGAAAAAAAAAGAAATACATGTTATTGATTTTCACTTACTAGAGAAATAAAAAAAAATTTAAAAATTCCAGATAATGCATCAGTTTTATCATCCAGTAAAAAAGAGTATTTCTTTACAGTAAAGTTCAGTAATAAAAATTAAGTTTCTTTTAATTGTAATGCAATGAATACATTTGAATTTTCTTAACAAAAGAATTGTCTATGTTAGAATTTATTTCTAATTCAATTGAACTAAGAACAAAAGAAATATTAATTTTTTTCAAGAAAATAGTTTTTTTAAAGGAGATGTTTTCTTTGAATTAATAAGTCTGATATTTTTTAAGTTCTTTTTTTAAAAAATAAATTCAATATTTAAACACATTGAAAACAGCTGCTACTAAAAATGTCTTTATGTAGAAAAACCCGTCGAGAATAAAAGAATTAAATAAATAAATTAAATAAAATAAAAAAGCACAGTAAAAAGGCGACAAAAAATGCGAAAGTAAAATAATATCATAAAAGAAGTAAGCAAAACGTTTGTAGCAAAAATATGTACTGCAACAAAAAAAAACTTTGTATAAAATTTTTCTAAAAAAGAAAAAAACAAAAAGGTAATTTAATCAGTTTAGATAAGCAATGAAAAGGCGAAAATTCGAAAGTGTTGAAAAAAAGTTCGATTAAATCTTTTCAAAAAAAATTATCTGAACTAAAAGAATTATTCGTGACAAACACATGGGACAATGTGCTTGCTGATAGAAATAAATTTTTATCAAAGGAAAAGAAAAAAAGTTTTTTTTTCCCTCCAAAATAAATGTAGTGGCTTGCAAGAAAAATGCAGAAAATTTAAATGACATATAGCATTTAAATTAATGATGCAAAAAACGCATCTTAAATTAATGAAAGCCATTTTTTTTTTAAAAAAAGTGTACTTGTATTTATTTGCTATCATAGAAAACAATATTAAATATAAGTGATGTATATAAAGGTCAAATTATCTTTTGAATTTTTTTAAAATCTTAAAATATTATGAGATTCTTTTGATTTTCGTACTTTCTGTACTTAACCGATCTCTTGCGAGAATAGTGAAGTGATGAAGTGCCCTAGTGGTCATGGTCACGAACTTGTTGTTGGATTTATTTCAATGAAGTTATGGGTTAGAATACTAGTACTACTAGAGAAAGGGCGCAGAACATGGGTGTCAGCTCATAGGTGACATCCTGGTTTAAATTGTGAGCCGTGTTAAGGGTCTAGCTCGTTAAATCTATTGATACTCAGAGTCCTCCTACCGGCATGATGGAAAAGTTAGGAAAGCAGGTTGCAAGCTCAGATGTCATCCTTGTCACTTGGTTCAGAATTACGAGGTCCGTCACCAATAGCTTTGTGGCGAGTCCTATTCACGTCCTTCCACTAATCCTCTTAGAGGTGGAAATGATTCTGTAACTGTTTGAGTTTAAAACCGTCTTCCGTAGAGAGATCTTGATTTTGTGCTTCTTTGAATGCTATTTAAACCCTAGTAAAGTGAGTGTCAGCGTTAATCTTTACACTGTTTTTAAAGGGCGATTAACGAAGTGATTTTCGGAAGCCTTGGCGAAAGAAAGCAGAAGCTTTAAATCAGAATGCAGCTGACTCCAAAGAGATCTGACGACGAGTGGTTTTCCATCGTATCACACTCATTTAAGTGTTTAATTATTTGTCTTGGGAATTTAAGATAGCCAATTAATTTGATTGCTTCTTCGCCTTATAATCTTACTTGGAAGTAATTTGATTGAATCACAAACAAACAACAGTAATTCAATTCCTACTATTAGCTCACACTCTCTCTATATTTATTTATTTATCTAGGGGGAATTTTCAATCGTTAATAAAATACATTTTAAAGCGCTCCATTGAGGTGAAATTTTATTTACAGGATTATTTTGGATGACAATACAATAATTTCATTATAATGAATAAAAATTAATTAAAACTAATTATTTAAAGAATTACAAATACACACAGCCACGTTGGCATCATTTTTGGCGACTTTGCGACCCTTTTGGAGACTTGTGTCAAAACTTGAAAAGGTTTTTTCCTCACATTTTAAAGCGATCAGTTGAACTGAAATTTTATAGACACGATTGTTTTGGATGACAATACGATACATCAATGATAATGAATAAAAATTAATGACCACTTAATGTTGTGATTCTGTCCTATGTATATACATATTTATATTAATTGTAACTATTTAATAAAAAGTAGCTAAAATAAAATTTTTCTTTGTTGATCTAAGTAGGAATTGACTTAATTTTTTTTTATATTACTCGTTTTTATAACAATGTCCGTTAATTCAATGTCCCCAACTTCACCCGTGACCGTAAGGTCGCGACAGCTTTCGTGTTGCTTCTAACAGTAAACAATCAGTCAAACAAATTTCTCGTATGGCGTGATGTGGAAGTTGAGTTCTAGCTTAAGTGTCGTCAATGATTTCTGACAAAACTACAAAATATCCGGACAATACTACCAGAGAAAAGCCAATTCAAAAATACCAACATATCCATCCATTGCTTTAAGATACAACTGTCAAATAAGTAAAGATGGAGGTATAATTTATTAATGCATTAATTAATTAACTGGATTACTATTTTAGAACAGAATTTTTCGTTCAGCGGGGTTTGATTTTAATTAAATTTTTGTTAACGTTGCACTTTAGGGAAACTTTTTGAACTTTTGAATTTAATTAATGTTATTACATGAGGAATCACGAAAAAAATGATACGTTGCAATTTGAATTTCTCTTGGGACAGTATTTCAGGACTAATTATATTTAGATTATTATAATTGTTAATCCATTTAATTGTTATCCAAAATTGTTTGAAAAGTTGTTGAGTGGAATTTTTTTTTTTCATTGTCAGGTACTTTTAAGACACTCGTTTAATATTCTATTTTTTTTAAAACCCTCATTACTGAAAAACTTATTAGCAAAATTTTATATATAAAATTTTAAATTTTAAATAATTTTAAGATGAGAAATTAGATTTGCGAACTAAAATTGGATTTCATAATGAAAAATGATGCTTGGAAAATAATTATTTTGATTTAGTTAATGAATTAGCCTATATTAACATCATATATCAGTTCCCTATGAGCCACTAGTATTGGAACCAATTTCCTACACCTGCGATGAGAATTGCGCAAGTTGTTTGGGATTTTTCTGCTTTATACGACCAGTGGAGTACACAAGAGGGAGTTTTAGAGAGAGATTCGGGGGGGGGGGGGGGGGGGGGGGGGGGG
>BMAV01013129.1:113840-126407 GCA_019973955.1 Trichonephila inaurata madagascariensis
TCAAATCACTATAATTCTAATATTATACCTTCAGTAGCCATCTCACCTGACTCGAGTCTACCTTCTCTCCTTCTCTCTCTCAAGCTAGAAAACCTCGCCTATTTATAGTAATTTAATTTAAATATCACGATTCTCTCTTCTTCCGAAGGGTTGGTTGTGAATAACGCGAATGGATAGCCCCAAGATTTCCCAAGAGGATTAATTGGAAAAACGCTTATAGACTGGCTGAACAGAAACTGGCCTTCAAATTAGCAAATTTATATAACCATTGTTATTCAAATATTAAACACAATTTATAGAAAAGATGTTTAATAGATATTACTTAAAAATCAATTTATCTACACCAGTAGTATTTGCACAGTTTTACAAAACTCATATTTTTATTTTATTTTGTTGAGTTTTGCAGACAGTTTGTGAAAAGGATATAATTTGATTTTTCTACATAATGAAAGAGCTTGGGCATCATCAAAATGCTAAATTTACAAATCCCCATTCCTTACTTTCTTAGCATTCATCTAGTAATCCGATGCCTCATTTCTGGTCACTAGGACAGTTAAACAAATTGTAAACTTGTTGAATAAACACATAGTTTTGTATTAAGACATTTATTTGAACATGCTTGAAGCAAATAACTACCCCAATGCCTGCATTATTCTATTACATAATATTTTAAATTTAAATATTATTACGTAATTGATAGTCTTTCAAATGTAATCACGATTTCACGCAAGATAAATGAAACGAACAGTCTTTGCCAAATATTCTAGATCCTTCTGGGTTTCGCTGCACATTTAATAGGGTCAACAAATTTGGCGACTTGGCGATACCTGTCTCCATGGTTAATCCTATTCACTTAACGTTGTTAAAAAAACCTTCTCTCTTGATCTGCACAAGGGTTCCCTCCTATCAAAATAACCCTTAACATACAAAACTGAAATTTCCTTAATAATATATTCAAAAGCACAGCTGTTTATAGTTTATTTTCAAATCATTTAAAAAGAATAAAAGAATGTTTATCTTATTCATTTTGAGTTCATAGTGAGTATTTAGAGCTTTAAAATTTCTTACGGATTTTTACCTGCCTTCCAATTTTAAAACGGATTAACACGAGTAAATGAGAAAAAAAAAGTTATATGTCTGATATTTAAGCTAAGATAAACAATAATAAGCACTTAGAGAATGTAATAACTTAGCTCAGTGGCGTGACAGCCCATGAGGGCCAAGGCCTACTGTGCCCAACTCAGTATGAACCTGAGGTGCATGAGCAGATGTTCCGGTCAGGTGGTCAGTCTAAAGCGAAAACCCCAAGTGTTCATTTCCCAAGCAAGTTTGGTACTCATTTTATCGATCCACTGAAGAGATGAAAAGCTGAGTCAACCTTGCCCAGCCCGGGGTTTGAACCTCGGACCTGTGGCGTGGAAGCGCGATGAACTAACCACAGAGAATGTCATATGTATACATTTTATGCCGTGTGTTTGAATAGGATCTTATAAATTCAATTTATACTTATATTATTGTATTAGAAATTTTCGAGTGGCCGCAATAGCCTAGAGTTTATGGACATGACCTGATGGCTGGCAAATCATGAATTCGAGGTATTTGGTTACTAAAGACCCGCCGTGTAGAGAGGCTGATACTTGTTAAATCTGTTGCGGTTCAAAGTCCTCCCTTCGTGTGGTGTGGCAGTTCGGAGAGGAAGAGTGCCTGCTCAAGAGTTGTCCTCGTGAATTAACAATGGTTCACATTTACGAGGTCCTTCACCAGAAGCCATCATGTTACTTTTCTTTTGCGACGTTAATAATCATGCACTCACACCAAATTTTTGTCAAGTGTACATGGCATTTTTCTCTTCGTAATTTAAAATAAAAATGTGCACAATACAGAATGCTAAATAATATGCCTTACAAAGTGACTTAAAACTCGTCCTCCATCCATTTTGAATTCATGTAAGTAATGTTAATTACATGAAAAATCTTTTTTTTTTCCTGGTAGTAATATTAATTCTATTTACTTGAATGAAAACGAAATGCCTCCAAAGGTGCAGCAAAACACAGCTAAAGTTTCTGTAGAATAACAATTTTTACCATATTTTAGAAAATAGTTTTACTCATATTAATGATTCGTCGTTTTTGTGGGTTTTCACCGAAATCTTTTTTAAAAAATTAGGAATTTCAGAAGTGGAGGAAATTGTAAGTTTTTTACAGTAATCCGCTCTCTTTCTCTCCCATTTTATTTTCTCTTCATATTTTTCGAATATACTTTATTGCATTCATGCATGTCAATAATTTAGATTTTGGAAAGGAAAGCAGAAATACCTCAGATTTAACACTTCACTTACAAATTATCAAAATCGCGAATCGATGACAGTTTTAAGAAGCTCTAAAGAATGATAAAACCTGAAGTTGAAAAATTTCAACACGCAAAAAGATTTAAATTCTGTAATTTAATAAAGCGGGAGAAGGCATGTCTAGAACTAAATTGGTTTGTATTCGAAGCGAGGTTTGAAGTATATTTACAATCGTTCATAATATATTTCTGAATTAATACTGTGTAATGCACACTTTGAATTAATAATTCTCTTAATATTAATGCTGTAGGCAATGATATAAATGGATTTTAAAATGTAGATAAAATTAAGTTAATGTACAGAGTGTCCATATATACAAGGGTGTGACTGTAGTAGCTTAGAGGTCATGGTCACTCGTAGCCGATGTATCAAGAGTTACGAGTTCTCGTGCCGTAAGATCCATCGTGTAAAAAGGCTGATGAATGTTAAAACTATTGTAGAGCTCAAAGTCTTCCTGTTAATATGGTGTGGTAATCTGGAGAGGTAGGTTCAGCTTGTGTGAGTGAGTGATTGTGTATTTTATTGGCGTTAGAGCCAATTTTGGCTAAGCTGCGCCAAATGCTTGTTAATACATTAAAAGTATAGAATCGTTAAAAAGGTTTATAAAAAAAGTTGCAGTGATAGAATTTGAAATCTCAAAATAAGTTTACAAAACCAGTTCTAAAATTAAAAGTAAGCAGTCTTGGTGAAGATTTCCTCCACCAAGTCCGATAAGTATGATTACAAAAAGTTATTTTCTGTATCTGGTCGGGGTTAAACATCCTCTTGTATATACTTCTGCTTATTCCTCTTCATCGACGACACATATAATCATATCCTCGTTTTCATAAGAGATTTTCTTGGACGTGAGAGATGTCATTTCCATTTCGATTTCAGGCTTTTGTTCTTTTCCACGCTTTCTTCTATTTTTTGAGTTTTATTTTAATCTCTTTGGATTTTTAGATGTGTTACAAGGCTCACTAATAGCTGTAATAGAGACAGATTCTGGTAAGGGAACTGGTGGCTGAATTTTAGTCAATAGTGTGGCAAATTTATTAGAAGTTGTAGGAAACAGGCGTGATTCAGTTGGTAAAGAAGAGGCAGAGGTATTTAATCAGGGTTAGTAGTAGTAGTAGTAGAAATGTTGTTGTTGTTTCTAACGTCACCTGTCTGACGTAGTCAGATCGAGGCTCACGAAATTCATCGTGGCAAGGGGTTAGAAGTATGCCTGTCGTTGGCCTTAGCCTTGAGCATCATACAGGTGACAGTGCGAATTAGCTCGGCAAAATTCCCGAAGGCATGATAGATGGCGATCTCCACCTCCACAATTTAGGCATGGAACTGAAGGGAAGGGATATATTCTCCAGTTCCCTGCACTCGTGATTCAGTCCACAAGACTTTCGAACCCGCTGATTTAACGAGCATGTACTCCGTGTGTACTAGGAGGGTATTTGGTTGCATCGGACATCAAACATAGGCCTTCTGGTCTGGAGTCCGATGCTCTAACCACTTGGCTACCCACGGCCTGGTAGTAGTAGAAATGGGTCCAGGTAACAGAAATTCACTTTGTATAGTTGGTATTAGTGAAGAAGTGGCAGGAAGTAGATGTGCTTGAGTTGATGAAGGGTCCAGCTTGCAAGTATCGTTCTCTTTTCTTTCTTTTTTTTTACTTGGCCTCTTCTTTGACATAATTAAGTCCGTCACCAATAAATCACGCGCCACTTTAAAGTGCGACATTAATACACACTCGCAGAGGGTTTCTATAATTTATTTGCTAAATAAAAATATGTTTTAAATGATATAGAATAAAATACCGGGGAAAACGTCTGAGGGAATTTAATATTTAGTACTTCAAATAATTTTACATTAATGTACTGATACATGGACGAGCACCATTAGTTGCTCGTGGAATATAAAACTGATCTCGATTTCTCTCCAGACGCCTTTTTCGAGACAGTTAAACTGTTTCTGCATGTATTTTTTTAGTTCTTCGATGCTGATAATTTTAGCAGCATAAACTTGGTTCTTCAGGTAAAAAAAAAGAAGTAAAATGGTGGGACATCCGGAAACGGGGTACCTGTGAAATCGGTTCCTCTTTACTAATTTTTGAGGAAGGAAATCGCACAGATGTGTAGTCAAATGATGGGGGACCCCCATCCCATTTAGAAAAAATGTTAAGCTCAATCTTTTCTAATAGCAGTACTGAAAACAATCTCAACATACCGAAGTAAAATTCAGAATTCACCAATTGGTGAAGTTTATTGACTCCTTACCTGATGAGGAAAACTTTAGGGACTGGTGTGTGACTCTGCTGAACACATAAAATATGAATTAAAATAGATTAAGAAAATCAGAGAATTTTTCTATGCAGCAAAAAATTACACCACTGAGAAGACTATAAACAAAACAATAATCTATTTTCAACATTAAAGTAAGTTTCTACGGAGATTTATCTCGTAAAATATTAAATTACTTATTGTTCACTATTTCATTAAATTTCCCTTGGTGAATAAAATTAATTTACATTTTTCTTAAAGCTTTCGATAAATTGAAATAAATTTCAAATAGTAAGAAAAGCAATCAAGTTTTACGCAATGAATTCATGTTTAGAAAGAGAGAAAAGAAACGAAGTGAAAAAAATTCCCTTAAAATAGTTAAAAATTATGCACATTTTCCAAATTGCTATAGGGACAATATTTTGGTCACGTGGTCCTCAAACACTTTTCAAAGCATTGTGGTCATGAACTTATGTCCGGAGAGTCGTGAGTTTGTGTCCTATTGCCACTGAAGACCCACCGTGTAGAGGAGCCAATGCATGATAAATCTGTAGTGGATCAAAACATACTTAGTTGGCGTGGTGTTGTAGATTGGAGTGTAAAGTGCCAGCTCCGGTGTCCTCCATGTCATTTGACTAAAATTCAGAACTACTAGGCCCGTCTCCAATAGTTCTCGAGTTGTTTTAGAGTGACGTTAATGAAAAATCACATCAAATCAAAATATAGCTGTTAACATTCTCTTTTTACCTATTCCAAGCCTTTTAAACTATTTTTTCTTAACTTGTCCTTCCTGGGCTTACTTTGTAATTCTGTCAATTTTATTACTCTTTCCATTAAAGAGGGAAATCTTTCAAGGAAAAAAAAACAATTTCAAATGCAAGGACTCTCGATAAAGGCCCAGAAATTTTGTAGAAAACAAGGCGGAACCGGTTTATTTTCTGCCTAGGACGTTGGTTGACCGGTTGGATTGCTTCTGAGATCAGTCGAATAAAAAAGGTTGAACATGATCTACTCTAATAGGATTGTATATCCTTCGAACGCAATTTATCTCGATTTTCGTTTACCTGATTACGATTTTCGGTAACTTCCGTATATTTCGAGATAGTCCCTAAAACAGGAAAGAAATGGAACAGTGCAAGCAGAAGAAGAAAATGCAGTACCCTTTAGATGATTTTGATCTCGATTTCCCCTCTTCTTTTACTCATTCCTTTTTTTTCCTCTGTTTTTTCCCCTGCATCTCCACTTAGCGCCACAGCATCTCTCAGAGATAATAAAAAAAAAGAGGAAAAGTAAAAATAAAAGAGAGATACTAACGGAAATAAGAGGGGTAGAAGGGAAAAAAACGAAACAGTAACAAAAAAAATGAGAAGAAAAAAAGAGAATAAATAAAATAAACGAAAACGAAATGAAGTAAAGAACGGGCGGAATGCTAGTGGAAGAAAAATATCGATGAAGATTCCGATTACGATACCGAACCATTGAACAAGTTCGGAAAACGTCGGCCCTCTCCTTCAAGAACGCGGACAATGATCTTCGATTACATCGGAATGGCATCGATTAAGAGTTTAGGCGAAGTAACGTTCCAGACCATTCCTGGGAATGGGTTGCCTCTTCGGGAGAAAGGAGGAAAAAGGAGAAAAAACAGGAAAAAGGAACTAAACGGTAAAGAAGAAAATGGGGTAAAAGTGGAAAGTTTCGTTGTTTATGGGTCTGATTTTAGACGCCGAGCACTGGAGATGAGAAACGTTGAAAATTCTTCTGGAATTATTGTTCTTTTTCTACGGGGAAAAAAGTACTTTATCTTGTTGCCACAGAGCGTCAATAAATTCTTAAGATATGTTTGAAAGACGCTTCGGATGTAAAGGCGAACGAAGCCATATTTTGAGCGGCACACTGAGGTTTATTGTATCGCTCTTAAAATATTTTAAAATATACATAAAACACAACTCTCGCTTCTGCCACATAAGAAAAAAAGTGCTGTTATCATCTAGAAGAGGTGCTTCAGAAAAAATGCTTCCGAATATTTTAAAAAATCGACTCTTATAATTTAATTTTAAAAAATAGCATTATAATTCATTGCCATTCTGTTGATAGTCTTCGATGTTGCCATTGAATGAAGATGAAACTCTTTTTTTACAGAAAGAATACTTAGCTCATATTAATCAACATGTCTGGTACATAAATCTGTTATTTTCAAATAGATAAGTGACATTTAGACGTACAGAATATTCTTCATAATTGTGTTCTTAATAACGATTTATAAAAGACAGTCATTAGATAACAAACTGAAATTTTGATTTTTGTTTGGTAATAATATTTTAATTTTGATGATTATTAATAATAATGCATGACATATGACCAAAAAGAAGTACATTAAATCATATGTAATCTATTTTAAAACTACCCAATAACAAAATTTGTGTAAATAAATATATTCTTCGTCAGTTCTATGATCATCTTGAATGTATTCCGAATAAAAAAAAATTTCCAAACACGGATAACAGTTTTATAACCTTAAGCCTAATCAAGCATTTCCTTAAATACTGTTTCAAATACTTTTTTCTAGTTTGCCAATATTATACATGCATTATTAAAATATATCATGACCAACAAGATTCACCCTTTTTAAATAATTGTGTATTTTTTCTAATGCAGCTAATTTCAAATTTTATTTAACACTTAAAATGAGCTTTAAAGTAAAGTTATCAGTTTTGTCAATTTTATTCTACTAGGTCTCTTTAAAGTTACAATATTTTCAGATATTTTTACCTAACAATTTTATGTAATTACGCCATATTATTTAATGATTCTGGAACATAAAAGTTCTATCTTCATATTTAAAATATCAGGATAAAGGATCATAAAAAGAAATTAAAACATGATCTCTGTTGAAATTTTTAATGAATTCCTAAAAAATTGTTCGATAAAATAGAACGAAAGTAAAAAGGGTATATGACAGAATATGGGTTTTCAAAAAGGGTTAAGTCAGTTTTTGAATTTATCCTGAATAGTTCTCCTTATGTAATAAATTTTGTTTACTTATAAAAGTATTCTTTACAAAATCAGAATTTCTACCCAAATATGTAGAAATCTGTTTCGAAAAATTGAAGCAAGATTTGAAATTTATCAAAAAAGAAAATGGCATGCTTGTTTTTGGTACCATTCCTTCTCTGTTAAAAAAAAAAGGAACAGGTAGAAATATTTTTCTGTTTCGGGAAAAATCTCTCCCTGTTTTTTTTTTTTTTAATGCTTTTTGACTTGATCCATCTGACGTCACAATGACGCAATAGTTGCGTAAGCAAAATAAGTAAAAAAAACTTCTTTGACCGATAACGAGAGAAAGCATAGCTATGCCAGTACGTGTTGTTAATGTAGTTGATCTCATAACAACATGTGATCGAGAATCGAGCCCATTGAAAATATAACGAATTTAAACCTCCTAAGATGTAAACAGAGTTAAAATCTTTTTTTTTTTACATAACTTTTACAATGATGAACAGAGTCTAATGGCCTTTTTAAATCATTTTTAATCATTTTCTTTAAAATATATACTAATGTGTTTATTGGAATCATTGAGTGTGGGCTTAATTACATGACGTCATAGTCACATGATGGATGCAACCACCAGGGCTGGCCTAAACAGTTTTGCCGCCCCGGACAAAAAAGGAAAATGCTACCTCTCTCTCTCTCTTTATATATATATATATATATACCGTAAAATCCGGCGTATAACGAGCACTTTGAACACAAAAAATAAGATCGAAAATTAAGGGTGCGCGTTATACGCCGGGAATAAAAGGGGTAGCTTAAAAAAATAACAAAAAGGATATGCACAAAAAAAAAAAATTTACTTCTAGTTGTATCGAAACACAGTTTATTTAAAAGAAACGACTTGCTTTATGAACAAGAACAGTTACAGCTCTAGAAGTATACTATTTTTTCACGTCTGGGATAATACCTCGAATAAATTTCTTCAAAACATAAAAACAATGTATACTAATATTTCAGATTTATTCTTTAAAATGCGTGTGCGCGTTATACGGCGAATACAACTAAAAATTAAAAAATTTAGCTTGAAAGTATAGGTGCGCGTTATACGTTGGATTTTACGGTATATATATATTATTTTAAGACTTATAAAAAATTAAGCACATAATTATTTGTTATTATTTCAAACGAGTGAAATGAAAGAGATGGAATCGTCTATTTAAGAAGGCCAATTTCTTCTAAAAATAATCTACCAATGGTGAAAATCACAAGTGCTTGTTTTAACTTATAGTAACTATACTCAAGACTAAAATAAAACATCTCCAGGGCTCTCTATCTACCAAAGTTACCCTTGTCCCCTTTTGGATAGCTGAAACTGTACATTGTAAGGGTGAAAGGCATGTCTGTTGTGTTCTCACTCCGAGATGTGGAGAAAGTTTCTAGTGAAAGATGTGTAAACATATTAAGTTGCATGCTTTAACATATACTCCCGCCTCGAAACCTTCAAGTGTCAACATCAGTGCCGGTTTATTCATTGAGCACTTGGGGCGAGCGCTCGGATAAGCTGGACATGACCAGGTTTTCTGGTAATAAATTTCGATCCGCCCGAATTTGCGAAGGGGGCCCGTAAATCTTCTGCACCCTGGACCCGAAATGAGCTTAAATCGATACTGGTCAACATAAAAGAAAACTGTCACTACATATACATAGAAAATTTTTAAAAATCAGATTCGACAAATGAAATACACAATTCACACCCAATAATATTTCAGAAAATATATATCAAATTTTTTGTAAAAAAAAAAAAAATAAAAAAAAAAAATAATAACAATATTTTTCAAATTTGATTCAAAAGCCGCCCTTAAAATATGCCGCCCTGGGCAGGAGTCCGAGTTGTCCGGCCCTAGAGCCGCCCCTGCAACCCCTAGTTTCCAAGCAAACAGTTCATTTGCCTCACTGTTGCCAACTCTTGCTTTTACAGAAACTTTCTTTTAAGAAGTGCATATTTGTTTAATAATGCACAAGGCAAGCAAAATACATTTGATTTAAAAGTACTCGTATGAAATAAATTTTTTTATATATTTTTATTTATTTATTTATGAAAAACGTCTTAGGCATTTTTGTCCACAATTATCAAATTTGGAAATTGTTTTTGGGTTTTACAAGTACAAATTTGTCAATTTTTTTTATTTCATAGAAAAACACGTGATACCATTTATCATGCGATCATCCTGAATGTAGCCCCTTGTTACCTAAAGAGCTGAAAAAAGAATGTTTGTACTCTTTCAGTTTTTTCACTGAAGACTACCTTTTTCTTATTCTCTTTTTAATGATTCATGCATGTCTTAAGAACTTAACAAAATATTAAAATATTTTTTCTTAACCGGAGGGTAAGAAGTATTCATAAACGCCTCTCCATAAAACAACACGAGAGCCTTGAACGTCATTTTGAATCTGGGTCAAATGACGACGACGTCACCTGATCTGGCATCCCGTTCTACAAAATACCACACCATGCCATGAAAGGACTTTTAGCCATCACAGATTTAACGAGCATCAGCTTCTTGTGGCACTAGGGCTAGAACTCATGAAACACCGTCCACGAGCTTGAAAACATGACTAGTACTTTACTACCGCGGCTCCATTTTTCAACTCCTCTACTATTAGCTCACACTCTCTATATATTTATCTTGGTGGAATTTTCAATCGTTAATAAAATACATTTTAAAGCGCTCAATTGAGCTGAAATTTTATATACGTTATTATTTTGGATATGACAATACAGTAATTTAATTATAATTAATAAAGTACAGTAAATAATAATAAATAAGTACAGTAAATTAATACAATCGTATGGAATATACATTAGTGTATGAGCTTATTATCAACTTTTTAACTTTTTTGCGATATGCTGCCCCCCCCCCCCCCCCCCCCACCCACACAAGTAGTTTTACCCCCCCTTTTTGGGGGGGGGGGGCTCACCCCACAGTTTGAGAAGCGCTGCTGTAGAGATTTTATTTCGAGTTTTTTTAGAACAATTTAATAACCGTACACATGAAACAAAATATAATTTGGGAAAAAAGCCAAGTGATTAACATAATAGTTTAGCCGATCGCGAAATGAAGATTTGATAATTTAGATATAAAAATGAAAGAGAATAATTGGGTTTTTAATAAACATTAGGCGGTTGTACGTTTTCTGTAATTTTAATTTTTCTCTCTCTCCAACTTTTTGCGCCCCCAAATCTCTTGCGCCCTAGGCATGTGTCTAGCCTGCCTAAGCGAAAAAGCGGGCCAGCAAATCATCCATCAATTCTAACCTTTGACTTCTTAGAGAAGATTCTGGGTTAAACAGATTTATATCAGTAAAAGCAGACGGAATTTGAAGTAAAAGAGTGTATGCTTTCAAAAGAGTTCTTTAGAACAGCGATTCTTAAACTTTCGATAGCCGTGACCATCCTTAATGTATTAGTCTGACATCGCAGACCCCCCAAGGTTTAGCAAACCACTCTCTGACTTCCAACACATGGCAGGTGTTTTAAAGGTTCCTCAATAATCCTAAAACAATACTACTCATACTGACTTTTTCAAAATTCCTTTTTTCCTTTGAGATACAGTGAAATCCGTTTAACGCGAAAACGCTTATGACGAAATATCGGTTAATACAAAGTAATACAACGGTCCCGACAAACTATTATGTATTATTATGTACTTATGTATTATATTTTCATGTATTTTTTTTTCTCTCTACACGAAACGAAAATCGCTTAGCACGAAAAGATTTCTATTCTTGAAATGAACAAAATAAGGAAAAAACAACGCAGGCGAGATTTAAGAGGGGTGTGAAATGAAAGAGAGGTTGTTTTACATGTTCCGTGGAAAGGAAGATAACTTGCTTTTGAAATACTCACTGAATAGCCTGTGCGTGAGCCAATTTTGTTTATATAAGCTACTTTCACCTTCCACCCCTAAAAATGCCACACAAAAGTATCCGAAATGAGGAGCATCAATTGCATTCATGAAATGAATAACAAAATGGATGACATCGAACAAATTGTGGGCAAAATTTGATAGCAAAACAGATCATGTAAAGAAAAATATCAGATTTCCCAAAACTCAATAAATGTTTTGCTTTTTAAAAAACATGAAAATTTTGCATTAAATTTCATCAAGTTCTTCCGAGTGTTTTTGTTTCATTGATTTTTATTAAATACATGCACATATACATATCTATGTAAATAAAATGTGCTCTAATAATCTTAATTTTGTTAAATATATGATTTTTTTTTGTTAAATATATGTTTTCCTTTATCAAGAAATTCTTTTAACACGAAAAGATATTTCAGTCCCCCTCAGTTTCGAGCTAAACAATTTTCACTCTATATAATGGTAGTTTGTGCTCTAGCCGAAAAGGAATGGTTCTCAGATAGTGCGCCAACAATTAAAATTGTCATAGATAAAGAAAAAAACTGTCGAAGACTCTAGTTGCGTTCGGAAACGATAAAATAGTTTGGTAATCGGAGAACAATGTACTATAAAACTTTAGAGGGAAATTCTATCAAGCAAGCAATCAAAAATATCAATTTGCGTTTTTAATAGTAGAATGTTAGCAAGAGAGCCTTGATCATAGGTGAAAGGAAATAGAAATTATCCCATAACTCAGTAAAAAATGCATACAAATAAAGATTTTGTGTGTGTTTGAGAGTTAATTATTTAAATTTAAGCCGCACTCCAAATTCTCTACAAGATTTTGGGAAAATTAAAAAAAATAGTGCAAAGTCGTCTATCCAGATATCCAATTTTACGAAATTAAATTTAATTTATAATGAGAACTAATAAGGAGTGAATAATTAGTTATTTTATATTATAAACTTTTAAATACATACACATGAATCTGTAATTGCTTCAAATACCTCATCCAACGAATTTTTTTTCCTTTGATTCTAAGCCGCACCCGATTTTCAGTAGCATTAACATT
>BMAV01013129.1:126790-140646 GCA_019973955.1 Trichonephila inaurata madagascariensis
TGGCACCCCCTCTCCTAACTACCACACCAACGGGAGGACGTTTCAGCTCTCGACAGATTTAACGTGCATCGCTGCCCTACACGGCGGGTCTTTAGTGGTACTGGGCTCGAACTCGTGACAAGGCAAGCCACGGTCCGATACCTATACCACTCGGCTACCGCGACCACCCAATGATACGGGGACCCCAAGCTATAGGAGACCTTACGAGTGTAGGTAAAAAATTGTGAAATGTTATCAATAGTCCTCTATTAACAAAACTTCCATTTCTAAAAAAGGGCCTCTAAAAATTTTGATTCAGGGCCCACTCAGGAACAGATACGCAAATGACTCTAGCACTCTATTCTAGAATTTTATGTTAACAATAATAATAAAAATTGATTTTGTTTGTTCTTGCATACAAGTCATTTCAACACTTTTTATTAATCTTTAAGTTTGTCATAAAATACGGCACATGTCATTTCTGTTGGAGCCAGGGCTGATTTAAGCTCATTTCAGGCCCTGGACGCAGAAGATCTACGGACCCCTTTGGCACGTGAGAATTGAAATTTATAACCAGAAAATCTGGTTAAGGCCTGCTTATCCGTGCCCTTCTGGGCCCCGATCCCTGGGTTACTGCGGACTCCTGGGCCCCCACCCCAAACACCGAATGGATAAACTGGCATTGATTGGGGTTTAAGTGTATCTTTTGTCCAAAATCATGAGTTCTCTCGATCTCATGTAACTAAGTAAAGTTATTAGAGAAATCATTTTAAGGTATGTCTTCCAGTGACGGTATTTTTACTAATAAATCAAACTTTTAACTGCTTTAAAAATAACTTTAATATTTCCGCTGATTCTCAGTAAACTTTGTTAATGAAAAATAATTTACAATACGGAAAAATAATAATCTTAAATAACTAATCTTAAATCAGTCAAATGTATATATAAAGACAGGTTATTTTTTCCCCACTAAATAATTATATTGGAAAAAGAGAAAGGAAACAACTTTTTAAAAGGCATAATTATTTTTTTTAATAATTCAAAGAGAGAGACGCAGAAGATTGAAGAGCAGCTAACTTCTCAGCAAAGATCTACAGTTTGCTACCCCCTCGTATAATATGGACTCAACTTCTCTTTTTTGTGTTTAGATAAGACATTTCACTCCGTCGGCCCCTTCGAAAGCTCTAGAATTCCAACTAACTGAAATGTGAATGAAAATTTTCCCAGAGAATGTTAAGGCGAAGTATTTCAAATTCGTAATGCCATTAGAGACGCTCAGCAGCGCACGTGCAAGTTATTATTGTTGCTACCCTGCTGTTTGACGGTGAGGGGTTTGATTGATTAAAACTAATTATTCAAAGAATTACTAATACAGCCAGGTTGGCATTATTTTTGGCGACTTAGCGATCCTTTTGGCGGCTTGTATCAAAATTCGAAAAGGTTTTTTTTTCTTACATTTTCAAGCACTCATTTGAGCTGAAATTTTCTATACACTATTGTTTTGAGTGACAATACGATAATTCTATTATAATTAATTAAAATTAATTGACTGAAACTAATTATTTAAAGAATTACAGATACAGCCACGTTGGTTTCATTTTTAGCGATTTGGGTCAAAACTTTAAAAGATTTTTTTCCTCACGTTTTAAAGCATTCAGTTGAACTGAAACTTTACATACACTATTGCTTTGGATGACAATATAATATTTTAATGATAATTAATAAAAATTAATGATCATTTAATGTTGTGATTCTGTCCTATGTATATATATTTATATTAATTGTAACTATTTAATAAAAAGTAGCTAAAATAAAACTTTTCTTTGTTGATCTAAGTAGGAATTGACTTAAAAATTTTTTTTTTATATTACTTGTTTAATCGGAGGAAACATACAACAATTTTTTTAAATAGGATGCGGATTAGTATTTTTTATCATTGCAGACCTACATTCTACGGGAGCTGGTATTTCTTTTTAGTGCGGCATCATGTAGGTGGAATACCAGTCACCGCAATGTAATTTTGACCCCCAGTTTCCTCTCCAGAAGGAGGCGCCTTAGCTCTGACGATGCGAATTCGAACCAGGAATTTCCTTTTGCCGAGAGCACTTTAGCCTGGGGTGGGCATTACGTCGATCGCGAACGACAGGTGGACCACTGAAACAGTTTCTGGTGAACGCCTTGAAGATGTGAGCAGCTAGTTATTATGTACGGAAATACTCAAAAAGGGCTGACTGTGAGCAGACTGTCTTCTGACTATTACAACGAAAATTAACTTACGATGAAAATGTTTTATTTTTTTAATATATTTGGAATTGCTTGATAATAAATGCATCATTTGATATTATACGATTTGTAGCTATTATTATTATTGTATCTTGCGTCTTGCTTTAAACGCGGTTTTAAAAGGGTTAGTTTTTTTTTTTAGTTCTGTAGGTAAGTACACATTCCTTATTTATTATTCAGTTATAATAAATATTGTAGAAAATACATTTCTTGCCTCACCATACCTACGACACTGATCAGTGGAGCACACAAGAAGTTTTTAAGGGGAGGGGTGAGGGGCGAAAGTCTACCAATCTCGTATTATACCTCAAAAAGCAGTCAAATATTTTTTTTATTATTATTATTTTGCCGATTATCGGGAACAAAAAAACAGTAAAAAATAAATTACTAAATACACTCACATCCAAAAGTTAAGCACGGAGAGGAAAATGCTAATTTCCGGAAGCCAATCAGAATTGAAGAGGATGCAATTCGCTCCAGAGGTAGATGGAAGTATGCAAATATGTTAGGTAACAGCCAATCGTGCTTTCATGTCAAGAAATATGCAAAAAGGGCAGTCTTATAAGAAGCCAGCGTTATGAAGGGTTACAGAAGTTGATTGTAAGTGCTGATAGAAGGTGTTTAAAACTTTCGTACATTTTGTTTTAAAGACATACGTGTTTCTATGACTTCCAGAAAACGAATGGAAGATTCTGAGCGCTGGCGTACTGTGGGGCGCATTGAAGCAGGACAGTCGATCACAGATGCTGCTCTTTTCTTCAGCGTTCATCATTCTGTAATTTTACGTTTATGGAAACAATTTCAAACCACACAGACAGTTGTCCGAAGGCCCTAAGGGGTCGCCCAAGGGTTATAACCCCGTGGAAGATCGATATATTGTTATTGTAGCAAGCTGAATCGCAGAGCGACTTTAACACGTGTGACATCTATGGTTACAGCGACCATTGGTAATTCTATATCTGCCACTACTGTATGCCGAAGATTACATATGAATGGACTGTATGCCCGGGTACCTCGAGTTTGTGTTCCTCTATCCGTCCAATCAAGAGGGGCACGATTAAATTGGTGCCGGGAACATGGCAATTGGACTGTGTCTGACTGGGGCAATGTCATTTTTACTGATGAGTCAAGATTTGCTCTAGAGCCAGATGACAAGCGTATAAGGATAAGGCGTAAACAAGGAACACGCAATCAGCCCCGAAACATCACCGAACATCACGCATTCCAAGGTGGAAGTATTATGGTGTGGGCAGGGATTTCATTAGGATATCGCACCGACCTGCACATCTTTAAATGAGGTTTTGTGATGGATGTCTGATATTGAGATGAAGTCCTAGAACCCATTGTGAGATTGTACGCTGCAGCAGTTGGCCCTACTTTTGTTTTAATGGACGATAACGCACGTCCCCATAGAGCTGACATCGTCGATGACTACCTGGAGAGTGAAGGGATTGCGTTTATGGCGTGGCTAGCATATTCGCCAGACCTTAATCCCATTGAAAATCTTTGGGATGCTCTCGGTCATGCTGTATCTTAACGATTCCCACCTCCAGCCACTGTTATTGAGCTGGAAACTGCTCTACAAGAAGAATGGCGATTGCTTAATTCTGCGGTGGTTGACCACCTAATTGAAAACATGGTCAGAAGGTGTAAACTTTGCATAGAGAAGAAGGGGGATCACATACCCTATTAAAGTCCTTTTCTCATTTTATGCTGTTTATTTTGACTTTATACATAATTCTGTTTAAGTCTCCAGTATGACATTATGTGATAACTTACAGAAATTTAATATTGTTTTCATTTCTGTATATAATTATTGATTTTGTTTTATGTATAAATATATATGCTATTTTACTGCCAAATTTTGTGTCAATCAAAGCAGTATTTGTTGATTTTTTTGCATTTTACATCTTCGTGCTTAACTTTTGGAAGTGTGTGTAATAACTACTAGTATTAATTAATATAAAAAACCCTTAATAACAAATATTTATTTAAAGTTTATATACATGGAATTATAATCAATCGGGAGAAAAATAAATGGTTATGGAGGAGGGTCCGGACCCGTGCTCACCCCCTGCCCTTGTGTTCGCCACTGACACTAGGTGAATCGCAGCACCTTGAAAAACTTAGAAGTAGCCAGTACTTTGAAAAAGTCTGCCCTACCCTGACTTAAGCCAAACAAGCAATCTTGGGGCAATTGACTTTCTGCATCATAAAAATCCACCGGTTTGGGCCGGGGTCGAATCCGCAACCTTAGGCGTACAAGGACAACAACAAACCCCAACTACGCCTCCCAGCTGGCAAAAACTTTAATATTTTATGGAGCATTAAACTGTATTCGAATAATTGCTTTCAAGGAAATACTTAGAAGTTTCTAATAACTAAAATTAAGTCCGGGAAATCAAGATGGTTGGCAGTAGGAAACCTCAATTACTATTTTTTACTGTAGTTTTTCATAATTATATTTAAAAAAAAAAATGCCACTGAAAAAAAAAGAGTTAAAGTCATAATTATATTTTGAATGATAAAAAGTCTAAATTTTTATATTCTCTGTTACTCCTCTTCCTGGTCACCGGCTTTCTCCAAGAGCGTTTTCGTATTTGAGTTTGCGTATCTCTAGAGTCTTCTGTATGCCTGCTTAAACATTCATTAATTAGGCTCATCAACACAGTTAGTCTAATTAGTTAACGTACGTAAGGAGGAAACTGAAAGATAATTAATTCCGTTTTCATAAGGGATGATAATTTTTGGCCATCCCTAATTACAGGAAAGATGCATTCAATGTATAATTAACAGAAAAGTCACTAATGGTGACACAACTCCACTTTCCTGTAAAGGTCCCTGCGAGCAGCACCAGGATTAAAAGATAGTTTACACAATGCCTAATGTTTGCGATCGAAAGTTTACCTAATTACAGCTCAGACAGGAAAGTGTGTTTGATTTAAAGCCATGTGTTAAATAAAAACATCATCGGTGCAATCTTGCTGTTATCTATACGGTGTAAAATAATTTTCTGTTTTGCTGTAAACAGCTGTGTAACGATATTCGATAAAGTAAAGAATTATTTTTTGAAACAAAAAAAATATATATATAAGTTAATTTATATCTATATATTTGTAATTAAGGAAATCAAAAATAAAGCAAAAATTGGTTTAAAAACTTCCTAAGAACAAAAGGATTTTTTTTAAGTGAAAATAATGAAAAAAGAATAGATTTTCAAAAATTTATTTCACCCTCAATGTATCGCTGGCTTTTTGCTCCAAAAGTTGCGGGATCGACCCCGGCCCAAGTCGGTGATTTTCATGATGTAGAAAATCGATAATGTCCATATCGTATGATTATGTGGCATGTAAGAAATCCCCTGAGTGTCTGTTTGGCTTGGAAGCTTTCGACAAAATTAAGTTCCTAGAACGAAGTTGGTATTGCCAGATCTCAGGTGCCTTCCTCTGGGGAGGAAACTGGGCGTCAAAACTACTTGCAGCAATTGGTATCGCATATATGGTGCCGCACAAAAAGTGATAACAGCTCCTGGGGAATGTTCCAGGTCTGCAAAGATAAAAATACCAATCCACAGCCTCATTTAAAAAAAAGCATTTTACCCTCAAGATTTAAGAAGACATTCTAATAATTTGCTTACCTCTATAATAAGCTAACTCTTGTTAAAGAGTTTAAAATTGAATTTTCACTGTATTTACAATTCTATAAAAGTACTAGCCATTACCCACCCATTTAGCTGAATATTTCCTAACGTTGTATGGATATATATTATATTTTTAAGCTATTGATATTTACGTCTTATCATTAAACTTTCGATTGCATTGTGAAAAACATTAAGCTCAAGCCTCTTGATTTAAAAAGGACAGGACTTAAATGTTTAAAATGAAATACATTTATTTTTCATGCCTCCACAACCCCTCCCCCTTATCGAATGTCTACTCAACGAAAAGAAAGTGTTTGCTAAAATTCAAGTTTGTAGGAGTCTTAATTGTTAAAACACGGTATATTTTAATCTATCATTTTCCCTTAACCCACTTACACATTTTTGGAAGTCGATCTCCTTAAAACTCGTTCTTCGCATATCTCTACACTATAAAAGTAACATGCTTGTCATGTTTCAAATATCTAATAGTTCAAATACGGCATTTTTTTTTATCTATAATGCTCGTATTTACCCCGTAACCTTCCTTGAAAGTCAATTTCTGAAAAACGCTATCTTTACAGATCTATACTCAACAAAAGAAACATGCTTATTAAATTTCTAGTGCAATGTGTCTAGTGTGTAAAACTAACAGTCCATAGACGAAAATTTTTATCCATTACACTTTCGCTATCCCCCTTAGGAGTCGATTTTCACGAAGCCCGTTCGTAGAACAAAAGAAAACATTGAAGACAAAAGAAACATTAACAAAAGAAACATTGCAGCCTAAATTCACGTCTGTAGGTCTAATAGTTCCAGAGATCTCGTGATGAGTAAGTGTGTACTTTTCTCCTATGTATACAGATGAAGAATAAAATAATAGGAACACCCATTTAAAAATGAATCATCCTTCGGCAGTCAAATAAACGGCCACCACGTATCGCAATGGTGTTCTAATTCATGACGGTGAAAGGGGAGGTATTAGTTAAGTATTTGACGCTGTTAGAGTTAAATGAAAAAATCCTGTTCTTAGCAAAGTGTCATTATATCCAACCTCTCCGACGTGAAAAGACGCGTGATAGTTGGAGATCACCTCTATGGAGTGTCCGTGTCCAGAACAATCACTTGTGGGTGTTTCAAGCACCACTGTGTCAAGGGTTATGACAGCCTACACCAGGGGTGGCGAACCTTTATGGATCAACATGCCATTTTTTTCTAAACAAATATTTAATGAGGCATAGACATGCCGTCAAATAATTTTGACTTGTGATTATTGGGAAAATATAATAAAACTGATTGCTAACAACTTAAAACTCTTTATTTTATACGAAAAAATACATTTTGTACTTTATCGTAGTAAATGTTTTAGTTATATGTGTAATTAAAATTATATAAAGTAACATTAGCGTGATTTCTGCTGTTGCAGAGATTAGATGACAAATAAATTAGCATTGTAAGATGTTACTTTTAGCAGATTGCATGCTGAATTGGAGTCATCTGACAAACGATTTCTAATTTAGTCTTTAATGTTATTCATCTCTGAAAGTAATGACTCGCAGGCGCTGACAGATGAAAATATGGTTAAAATAGCATGATCCAGCTTCTTCAAACAGTTAAATGTGCCTGGAATCGAATTCTATTATTCCAAAATTTCATTACTAGCATCTTTACTTACCGTAAAATCCGGCGTATAACGCGCACCTATACTTTAAAGCTGCAAATTTTAGTTTTGAGGTATATTCGCAGCAAATAACGGGCACCCCCTTTTTTGCGAAGGAACCTGAAACGTACGTGCTCGATGCTCTTATGTTTTGAAGTCATTTATTCGAGGTATTACTCTAGGATTTAGAAAAATAAATAATATGCATATAGAACTACAACCCTTTAAGTTCATAAAGAATGCTCTTTTAAATAAACTGTATTTCGATATATGTATGTCTAATTTTTTTCTATTGTGATCTTTTATTTTTATTTTCAAAGCTCTCATTTTTATACCCGGTGTATAACACGCACCCCTAAATTTCGATCGTATTTTTTGTGCTAAAAGTGCGCGTTATATGCCGGATTTTATGTTATATTGCTTGTTAATCTTTCTGTTTTAATTAATTCCAACTTTCTCCTTTTTTCAACAAAATTTTGAATCCGCATTGAACTAGACTGGAAGAGTTGTGCATTTCAAGAGAGGAGACATTGGACACAGAGTTGTGCATTTCAAATTTTTCAATTTCCAACCAATCGAATTGGGGCAAGTTCATTTTTTTAAATGAAGCACATCATGGTACATAAAAAACTTGAGCGTTTCCGATAATTCTTTGAGCTGCGAAAATCTCTCTGAAAACTGCGACCGATCACTCGCGTTTGTTATAATACTTCATATTGTACTTTGTTACTTTGAATTCAAATGCAAAACGTTTTGATCGGTGGCGTGCCCAAAATATTGTGTCGCGTGTCATTGATTCGCCATCCCTGGGTTCTACTAATCTGGGTAAGGTGTCTTTTGAGAAGCACAACAATGGGCGAAAGTCGAAGTTGAAGAACCATGATAGACAGGTGTTGAAGAGGATAGTCACCTGAAAACGAAAGACTACATTGCCGCGGATATAACTTCCTAGATTAATACCCTTCTTCAGAACCATTCAACGAGAGTTGCAAGCTGCAGGCATTAATGGCAGAGTAGCTATTCCAAAACTGTTAGCTTAGACATGGAATGCTATGAAGAAATTACAGGGTACCCAAACCACCTAAACTGGACACAACTGCAATGGTAACAAGTCATCTGGTCGTATGAATTCTCATTTACAATACTCCAGACCACCGAACGTGTGTTCGTCTGTCGGAACAACGGCAGAAGCATTTTATGTTCCAACCGTGCATGATTCCAACCGTGAAAAAGGGAGAGGGTTCTGTAGTGGTGTGAGGAGCAATATCTTCCTGTGTTTGAAATGGGGCATCTCGTTGTCTTGAGAGGAAAGATCACAGGCTACCATTATCGAAGCATTCTCGCAGATTTTCTTTACCCTATACTTCAGAACCTCTTTCTGGGAGAACGCTCTGTGTTCCAGGAAGAAACGCCCCTGTTTAGACGTCTCGCTGTGTTCAAACTGGTTACATGGGCATGATGATGAAGTAGTATATCTATCAATAACACGGTGTCCTCAGTCACCTGAACTGAACATCATTGAGTGTTTGTGAGGTTTTCTAGAGAACAATGAACGTGCTCGGGGTTTCCTCTTCTACGCATACTACCTAACCTTGAGACCACCCTGCACGAGGAATAAGTGCGAATTCCTATGTATTGTGTTCGAGACCTTTATTTGTCGATTCCACGTCGAATTCAAGCTGTCATTCAGGTCAAAAGTAGCCTGACTGCCGCCTACAAATAAAAATTTTTCATTTTTTCACAGGTGTTCGTATTATTTTGTCTTATACCTGTATATAGATAGATTTAAAATCGAAATGGCGGCTCAATATGAGGCTTTCCATAAATTTCTTACTCATGTTAACGAACGCGTTAATTTATTTATAATAATTTTAAATCTATCTCTTCATTTCTAAAACAGAGTTAAATAAAAATTTGAATAAAAAAATTTCTAATTGTATATATTCATGAAAAAAAATACTTATACTTGTAGACCGTACAAGGAAAAATTGAATCATATGGGACTGACTCATTCATGATTTAGAATTTTATTCTTAAATTCTAAAATATTGCTTAATACACACACATATAAAGGAATTTAAAATTTTAAAATGGAAAAAACTGAAACTAATTTAATTTTTTTAACGAAATGAAATAAAAAACAAAAAGTTATTAATCACGAGTTCTTTTATATGAGAGTCATTATCTCTCTGTATTTATTTATAAAAATTTTGGTTATATTTATGATCTATCAATTATGAGATATTAGAACGCTAAGGAAATTGTGAGAACTTTCTTATTGCTAATATAATAATACGCTTTCCTGTTTTGAAGGTCTTTTTTTGTGGAAAAAACTAATGTAGACACACGAGATGTTCTCGAAATTTGTTGCGAATTTCAGTCTGCATTACAACCTACAGAAAAAAAGAAAAGAAAATATAGATAGCATCTGAAATTACATTATAAGTTTCAACAAAAAATGGATTAATTGAAAATTGACACAAGCTCTTTTATTTAAGTGAATTTTTTGTAATTCTTTTTACAATAGGAAGTTATAGAAACGTTTATGTTATTTCATAAAAAAAAGTTTAAAAGAATAGTTTGCATTACATTATGTTAATCGGTGTAAAATTTTCTCTTAAACTTGTTACTACTTCTCTTATGTTGTTACACTAAGCGATTTTACAAGAACAGATGTATTATATTATTATTGAATATTTAACAAAATGCGTTGTGGATAGTTTGCAATACAAAACTGAATAATTAATTAATAGTCTTACTGTAATAATTAAATATTGCAGTTCTTTATTATTTCAATGAATAATAAAGAATCAACAATAAGAGGGGTGATACACATTAAACCTATCAAAATCAAAATAATCATGGGAGGGGGAGAGTAAGGAGTCATCTCGTCCCTTGACAATGGTTCAAAATAATAAGATCCCCAGCCAATAGCCCTGGCGTTTCTTTAGAAAATTGTGTTGTTAATATAAAATCTAGCGATTGATAAATAATGTGATTAAACCGTAAGTTGAAATATATATATATATATATATATATATCTTTGAAAAATATTAAAAATAGACGACTTTAAGATATTTTAAGAATCTATGACTTCATATATTATTTCAATACAATACATTTTGCTTCGAGAACCTAAAGCCCTCATTTAAGCGATTTTCAGGGGACTTAAAAATAATGTTAAATATATGTTTGTTTTCAAAATTGCATTGAATATTTCATTTCTTCTGTTCTAATATTTAAAATTTTCAAAGACTGTTGATGCATATTAAGACCGTTTATTATACAACATTTCGTTTCTCACATTTTGTCTTGGTTTTCTTCCAATATTTGTGCACTGGATCTATTTTTTAATTTTGTTTTTCATTCTCCCCGCAATAAATTCGCACACACACACAACTGATATTTCATGATGCATAAATAAACTTAATAAAATAAATGTTTTATTGTCTTCAAGCTAAAAAAAATTCAATCCCCTTACATATGATTTAACTTCTATCACTTCCCCCTTCAGCTTTACTTAAAATAAAAGAATCCGTTGAAACAGACAGAGTACCTTTCAAAAAACATCCAAATCGTCTTTGTAAAAGATAAAAAGGGATTTTCACTCTCTCAATCATGTCATTATTTAATGTTCATCTTTCATTCTTCAATCATTCTTTAACATAATTTGTTCTACTAGATGATTCCACTAGACCAGAGATACTCAACTTACGGCCCACTGGGCCTCTTTAAGTAGCCCGGCCACACATGGCCCTTTGCTCTAAAGAATTCATTTATTTATAAAAATTTAGTGGGAAATTCTTTGTTAAGAATTTTGATTTTTGCTGTCTATGTCGTATGGGTGCGAGTTGGTATTTTTTTTTTTTTTTTCTGATTAGTGTTAATAGACAACAGTGGAGTAGCGACCATTTTATGAGTGGAACTAATTTTTAACTATCTCGTATCTTTCAAACGAAAAATATTCGAAGAAAACAGATTGTTTCAAAACAATGGGGAAGTTGACTATTCTGTAGTGAAAAACAAGTATGGATCAATAATTGTTTGATTTGTCACGAAAGTGTGTTGCATTTAAAAAATACCAATAAACAAGATTCGTTCAATGACACTTTTCCTCGAAGGTCTCTTTCAAGAAGTGATAAATAGGCTTTTTTTGAATAATCTTTACAACAGCAAAAAAGTGTTTTGTCAATGGTAATGTCACAGTGGTAACAAAGACACCCTATGAAATTTGTTATTTTATTGGTAATGATATGAAACCGTTTACTGATGCAGAAATTATGAAGGAGTGATTCTTAAATGCTTCCAATTTAGAAAAATTCAGTGACAAAAATAAAAAAAATATAAAATATAATAATTTTAAAAAAAAGAAAAATAAGAGTTTTAGTATTTTGTTCAATTGCCACATTTTAAGTTTTCTATGATATCTTAGTCTTAAAGCATTTCTCTCCTAATTCACCTCCTCCTCCATTAATCTTCATGTTGCGGCCCGCGTGAAAAAGATAACATATGTATGTGGCCCGGCAGAAAAAAAAGGTTGAGTACCCCTGTACTAGACTTAACTAGTGTAATAAAAATTATTCACTGTCTAATCCTACTATTATATATCTACCTTTAGTAAAAGGGAAAACATGTTATTTACACAGAATATTTGCTAGCAATTGAATGATTATTTATTATGTACACAAAATTTCTGTTGTGTGTTTACGTGATACCAATAATTCCTCTATGAATTTGCCTTAAATGTTATGTTCGTTTATAGTCTTCATGTTAAGCTCGTTCCAGAACAAGTACTTGGCTGCTGTAGCCTAGTTGTTAAGATAACGGACTCGTGGCCGATGTGTCATAGCTCGAGCCTAGTACCGCTAAGGAGGGCTGCGGTAGCCCAGTGGTCAAGGTATCGGATCATGTCAGGCATGTCATGAGTTCGAGCCCAGTACCACTAAAGACCAGCCGTGTAGGGAAGCGATACACGTTAAATCTGTCGAGAGCTCAAACGTCCTGCCGTTGATGTGGTGTGGTAGGTTGGAGAGGGGATGCCAGCTCGGGTCTCGTCCTCGTTACTTGACCATGGTTCAAAATTACGAAGTCCATCGCCAAAAGCCCTTGTGTTGCTGAACAGTGTAACGTTAATATTCACTCACTCACTCAGCATCGCTAATGACTCATTATGTAGAGCGGCTGATGTCCGTTAAATCTGCAGATGCTGAAACACACACACGTTGGTGGAGTGAGGAAGTTAGGAGAAAGGTGTGCCAGCTCCGGTGTCGTCTTCGTCCCTTGACCAGGGTTCAAAAGTACAAATCCGTCACCAAAAGCCCTCGAGTAAATGAATAGTGCGACATTAATATTCACTGACTCACTCACTCCAGAACAAGTACTAAAAAAACAGGCCTATTAAAGAACTTTTCACGCATATAATTAATACATTAATATCAAAATAAACTTTATATTTTTATTTTAAAAAAAAATTATATATATATATGCAATAAGCCTTTTCTTTTAGAACCATGTGCCGTGATTGAATAGAAATATCATATATCTAGACACATAGTCAATAATGAAGTCATCTTTAGACAAAATTAAAATGCAAACATCAATGATATTCATGGTTCTTTTTTATTGTAAAACCCGACTGTATTCCGAAACTCTCTGCAGTGTTTTTCCTACACAACTTTCCGAGAGACCAATCTGCTCATGTCTTCCAGGAATAAGTATCTCGCCTGTCCATAAAATATGTATGATGCCATAACAATATATCTCAAAATAATGTATATTTTAAAGTGCTTTTTCTGAAATTTCTCCTGTGTCGCTCTAGGTAGGAATATCTGCTGTCTCAAACCATTCATATTATTATTATTTTTTTCATAAATGTCATTTTACAAAACGAAAACTTTGTCAGCTTCTGTATTTGACCATCATTCGCACTAAGTAAAGAAATTGATAAATTTCGCATTTGTTCTTTAAACCCACTCCTTTATAAATGAATTTTACCAAACATCTGGTGTTGTATAGAGAAATTGGAATTCACCGAAACTAAAGATAAAGAATAGTTACAAAAAACCGTTTATTTTTTTTTAAATTTTATAAGTAAAAAAATTATTTCACGTAAATCTGTTTTTTTTTTTTTTTTTTTTTTTAAACATGTTCCATTGCAGTTTTAGAAATATAGATGACTAATGGAACTATGATTCAATTTTATTGGGAAAAAATTATTTGTTTACCTTCTGCTTAAAAATTTATCTTGCGTACAAAGGTAAAATTTTGTTTTAAGTGTGATAAAAATTCTTAGTTATT
>BMAV01013129.1:143920-167645 GCA_019973955.1 Trichonephila inaurata madagascariensis
ATACATGAACTGGAATCCCACTATCGAAACTTCCCCTCCACATCATCTTGAGGACTTTGAGCTTCGACATATTGAACGTGGTCTTCAGTGGTATCAGGACTCGAACCCAAGACTAGACAACGTCAACTATGAGTTTGTGACCAGGTCCACTAAGATACAGCGAACGCAAAACATCATCATCTAAAAGATAGTTATAAATGGTAATAAGGATGCTTATACTTTGAAAACTGGAAAGTTTTTTGACTTATTTGGGAACGGAGATAAATAATAAAAATGAGTTGGTCCCAGAAGTTTATAAAAGAATCCCTGCTGCCAATAGATGCCCTGAAGAGTTATTTAAAATCCAGATTTCTCAATTTGCTTCTTTACAGATGTCTTATAAGATCTCTGTCCTGACTTATGTATCAGAAACTTGGGCACTGACTTTACATGATGAGGAAGCTTTGTGAATTTTCGAGAGAAAGATCTTAAGTTGAATTCTTGGTGGAGTTCAAGTGAATGGATCATGGGCAAGAAGATCTAATTTAGAACTCTATATAACTTACAAACAACCTCTGGTATTGTAAAAATTCATTGAATTACAGAGTCTTAAATGGGATGGTCATATGGTTAGAATGAATGAAAATCGTTGCTGCAAAAAATTATTTCTAGCAAAGCCCATCTGAAATAAACCGTGGGGCAGACTCCGCTAAGATGGATTGATTGTATCGAAAAAGATCTTAATATTTTAAAGGTTAAACCTGAAAAACAGTTGCCAAAAGTTAAGATGCCAGGAGTAGGCCAGGGCCAAAGCAGGGCTGTTGAATCATTGAAAAAGAAGGAAAGTGTTTCGAATACCTTGGGGTTGTATACTTTCAAAAATGTATTCCACATAAAGGGGGAAGTAATTCTGTTTTTATTTGATCATATTAGCTACATAAAAGAAAAACATTATGTCAATATTTAAAAATAATTTTTTTATAACTTGAGAAATTATTTTATTTTTTGCAAATAAAATTTAAAGAGAAATATTGTAGAGAAAACAAGTGCAAAGAGTAGTTTCCTGTCTCTAAAAGGAAAAATTTCATCCGATATGTGAGTCTAATCCCTTATTAGGGATCCATTAACAAATATTTGAATAAAGATTAGAGTCCAAATTGTTTCGATTTTTTATCCATCGAGATACTATAATCTCTTAGTAAACAATGTCATTGAAATTTTTATTAATATATATCTTTTGTGTAAAGAGTGTAGAGTGCATATTTGAAGCAAGAGCACATATTTTTTTAAAGAAAAATTAATGTTTTGTAAGTAATTTAATATCAGGTCAATTAAAAACAAAAAAAAAACTTCTTTTTCTTTCGATTTTTTAAATAACAGTGTGAATCAACTATAGGAAAAATTTACCAACATAAAAAATTTCTTTAAAATTAACGTATTTGTAATAAAAAGTTTGAAAGCCTCTAAGCTTATCTTTAGTAAAATGTTGATTAACTTAGGAAAAAAGGATTTCTGCTGATGTCCCGTATAATTCCTTTCCCCGAGTCCCCCCCCCCATTTAGTTCTAAAGGCAGCTTAGAGATTTCCATTTCATTATCTTTATCCCTGAACTCCCCCCTTTTTTTTCACATAGTTTCCATTAATTGTGAAAAGGAAAATTTATCAATTTAATTCACGTGATATTTTTTAAATGAAGTACGTAAAAAATATGAAAATGGACGAATTTGTCGAATGGACGAAGTCACAAAAGAAAAACAATCTGATAAAAAATTTAGAGAAATCATTTTTGTATATTAATGCGTTTTTAAGGCTATCTTCGGCTAATGTTAAAGAATAGGGGCCGAATTCGGAATATTTTTTCAGATATAAAAGTGTACTCACACAAACATTAATATTATTTTCTGTGTGTGGCTACATTATCCTGTAGAGAATCACTTATTTTATCATACTACTCATTTTTATCCGATTTGACACATTTCTTTTCTTTTTGTTTTGCAGTTTGTTTCCTATACTATATATAATGCTAAATGAGCTATTCCTTCACATATTAAAAAGAAAAAAAACTAATTATTTATTAAATATTTTGAAATTTTTTAAAAGCACTATATTATAAACAAATGCATGAGTTACAATGTCACAAATTTTTATAAAAATTGAGGCATTTTTTCTGTCGGAAAATGTGCTCCGCGTTAAGTTCACGCTCTTGTACACACATATGGCGAAAACAGCCATAAATCTTGCAGGTTTTGAGTGAGAGGGAACAAATTTCTGAAATTTTTTAAATTATCAACAGATTTAAGTAATACAGTTATAAAATGACATACAGCGGCGCACACAAAGGGGCGGGGGTCTCCGAGTTCATAGCCCCCCAGCCCTTGAATTTTTTTTTTCGATTGATTATAATCTTATGTACATAGTATGTAAAATTTAATTAAGTATTTATTATTACTAATTAATTTTATTAATTAAAGCTAATTATTTATTCAGTAATTAATTTTTACTGTTTTTTGTTCCCAACAATTGATAAAATCAATAGAATATGTTGGGTGGCATATTGGAGCATGATACGGCAATGGTGGACTTTCGACCCCATTGAAAAATTCCTGTGTGCACCACTGATGACATATCACACCTGAAGTAAGTTTACAAAAATAGAACACAAAAAAAAGTGTCACCTTTCCCCTTCCCCTGAAGATAAGCCTAGGTAGCCGAGGGGTCAAGCTGTCAAACTCGTAGCCGGCATGTCATGGGTTCGATCCCCAGCACTACTGTAGGTCCACCGTGTAGAAGGGCTGATGCAAGTTAAATCTGTCGTGGCTGAAAGTCCTGCCGATGGTGAGGTGTGAAAGTTAGATATCGATAGCAGCTCAGGTGTCATCCTTATCACCCCCCCCCCCCACCGAGGATAAATTAAATTTTTATAAGTGAGTGAGTGTTTTTTAACGTGCCATTGTAAAGCTGTACGAAAGCTATTCGCGATGAACCTTGTAATTTTGATCCATTGTCAAGTGACGAGGACGACACCAGAGTTGGCACCCCCTGTTCTAACTTCCACACCAACTGGAGAATGTTTGATCCTCGACATATTTAACGTGTATCGGCCCTCTCTTCACGGTGGGTCTTCAGTGGTACTAGGCTCAAACTTTAATTTTCGTTGGAAAACTTGAGAAGATTAACGATATGCAAAATCTGCAATAAGCACATAATTTACAACCAAGCTTTCTTTGAATTGAGATTGGATGCAATATTTTGCAGACAGAGTAATATATAAAATAGATCCCTTAGTAAGAATTATAGGACATTTATTTTTGAATCGATATGTATAAAGCACGCAACGAAAAGTTGTAAAGGAGGAAACAGATAAGATATTTATTTTTATCTAATTATATAACAGCCTCTAATCTGAGCTAAGAAAACAATTTTATAAAAAAAACAAAAACATATGGGATAGTGTATTTCAGCAAATAAATTATGTACTGCAGCGTTATTTCTTAAAGAAATGCTACTTTATGTTTCCTCAAACTATTAAGATATCCGATTGCCCTAAAATTGTAAATTTTACCAAATATTGACACATTTTCATGGTTTTATTTTATAGGACATCTTATTAGCTTTAGGAAAATACCAAGTTTATTATTGTCTATTCACTAGAACTAAAACTGCAAATGTTTTAGGAAAGATAGATGCCACTACTTTGAGCAAAATGATATACCTTAAAATGCGTTTTACTCCAAATGATTTTTTTTTTTTTTTTTTTTTTTTGAAAATGCTTAAACGGAAACAGCGAACAGCGATTGCTCAAAAAGTTTTAAAAATAATTAACTGAAATTTTTTGCGTATGTTCTGTATTACACACAGTAAAAGGGCTTTAACCTTCAGATTTACTAATCACTGTTTTATTACAGTTTACAGTCCCTTACGTGAATATAATCACTGTTTTTTTATAAGCAATTTTTTATAATAACTAAGAAAAAGTGCTCTAGTTTTTGTAAAAATTAAAATATCTCTTATCCTGAAGGTCATTTTAAAAATGAATAGCTAAGCAACACGTCAAAATTGAAAATTTGTTCATAAACCTTTTGTACAGAATGGGCCCCATTTATGTAATTTTTTTGTAAATTTTTACCAATTTTTTCCCATTTTAGTAATAGTAATTACTTTTTATCTTCCTAATTTTAGCATATTTTTATTAAAATGTACTAAATAAATCTAAAAACCACAAAAACCCATCTCTCCTTTTTTAAAAAAAAAAAAGTTGTCGCAAGTACTCGGATACCTAAAGGGGCCTTAATCAGGGGCACTCAACCTTTTTTTTTTGTGCTGGGCCGCATACATATGTTAGTTATTTCACGCGGGGCGCAACATGAGGATAAATGGATGGGGGGAAGAAATGCTTTAAGACCAAGATGACATTGGAAATTTAAAATGTAGAAAATTGAGACTAAATTACAAGCATTTAAGAAACACTCCACCACAATTTCTGCATCAGTAAACGTTTTCATATAATTACGAATAATATAGCAAACTTCATAGGATGTTTTTGTTACCGCTGTGATATGACCACTGAGAAAACACTTTGTTGCTGTTGCAAAGATTATTGAAGAAGATCTATTTATCACCTCTTGAAAGCGATCTTCGAGAGAAAATGTCATTGAATGATTCCTGATTATTGGTATTTTTTAAATACAGCCCGTTCGTGACAAATCAAACAATTACTGATTCTCATCTTTGTTTTCCACCACAAAATAGTCAACATCCCAATCGTCTTGCAAGATATGAAATATAGTTAAAAATTAGTTCCACCCATAAAATGGTCACTACTCCACTGTTGTCTGTTATCACTAACTGTAACTGTTCCAAATAAAAAAAGAATATCAATTCGAACCCGTACGACATCGACAGCAAAAAGAAAAAGTGTCTAATTAATCTAATTTCTAGAAAAAGAATTTCCACCAAATTTTTACTACAGCTTAAATAAGTGAATTTCGCAGAGCAGTGGGCCATGACCGGGTCACTTAAAAAGACTCGGTGGGCCGCAGGTTGTGTATCGCTGCCCTAAATGATTCTTTGGAGGAATCGTACCTGGAAAAATGAATTGGTACACTGAGGGTGTGACCCCCACCATCGCAGTGAGTTGTCTGGTCGAAAAGCGGGCGTACACGTTCTTCTCCGATGATCCATGAAATGCCCCCTTCCTTCCCCAGGACATGCGCCATTGAGTCACGTAATGGAGACCAAAATCAAAAGTTGGAAGAATCACCAAAACTTTGCTCTCTCCAATTCCTTCTGCTACAATGCCGCCTCTCTAGAGAACAGCTAATTGCGCGGGCGTAAAGAAATGGACGAGGAATTCGGTCTGGGGTCCGAATGGAGGTATTTCTCTATGAATTTTGTTTTTCTAATCATGTTCTTATGTCGTTTGACCAGTGGCCAAAGGGGCAAACCAATGCAAATGTCGTAGAAAATTGCAGTGTCCTTTATCGGACATTTCTGCTTATGGGACGAAAGTTTGGATTCGAATGTTTGTTTCAGGCTTCATTTATGTAAATTAATGTTGTGTAAAAATTAAGCAATGAGCCATCAGCATTAAATATCTGCTTCTAGAGAGATTTACATAAATATCTCAGGATTTTATCATATAATACAAAAATGTACTCTCTCTCTCAAAAATGTGTACTCTACAACTTGAGAATTCTTATGACAACAATACTTCCATAATTAAGACAATACTTCCATAATTACTTTCCATTTTAGCCTCAGGAATATTTTAAACCAATAAAATTTTATTAAAAAAAGGTTATCTTTTCATTTATATGTGCTTTATTTCTCTTAACTTAACTCAGTGGCGTGACAGCCCGTGAAGGCCAAGACCTACTGTGCCCAACTCAGTACACGCGACCTTGGGCCCTGAGGTGCATGAGCAGATGTTGCGGTCAGGTAGACAGCCTAACGCGAAATCTCCAGTGTTAAATTCACAAGCAAGCTTGGTACTCATTTTATCGACCCTCTGAAGGGAGGAAAGACTGAGTCAACCTTGCCCAGCCCCGGGTTACTTTTATATTTCTTACCTTCTATTATATACGTTTAAAGTTTTGAAGTAAACGGTTTACAAAAAAAAAATACAATACTATTATACTGCAAGTAAAAACTAAATATACAGTGCAGTTTAAAAAATGCTAGTTAATTGCATTTCATTTTGATAAGCATTTTTTTTTTTCACTTATAATCAGTATACACTTGGCATACCCGAATTTTTGTTTTTGATAAGAGTGAAATTGTTTAATGATCCTTTATGATCAGTAAAATCCGAGTAAAAATCTTAATGATTTGCAATGTATTGCAGAAAGTTGTAATTTAATTAAATTCTTTACAGATATGTATTTTGTTTATAACCATACTTCAACTTATTAAATATGTCGTTGCAATAATATTCACATTTTTTGTAAACTCTTTATTTTTTTTATCCCTGAAAATTTTTTATTCTAGTCTATGATTAATTATTTGATCCTGTAAAATTGTACTTTCAATATTGAGAGGCCTTTTGTGCAGAAAAGACAAATATGAACTGAACTGCATAGCTGCCTAGTCAAAATGTAGCAATAATAGATATCAAAGCCACAAGCTTAACATAGAAATAACACATAGTACAAAAGGTACACTGATCGAAAATACAGTTTTTTGCGAGGTGGGGAAGATAATGAAAGAAATCAGGGCTGAGTTTTAACACACCTGGAAATAACCACTGTGAAACGCCTCGTCATGAATGAAAAACCCTTTGGATGTCCTATTGGTATAAGTAATCCATGCTCCCTTTAAACATTGCCGAACACATTGATCTGGTGCAGGGGGAGAAGGATGTATTCCGAGCCAGTCGAGTTCCAATAATCGATAAGACATATTCGAAGCTGACAGATTGGACAGACTAACAAGTCAAGCAGTGTAGTAAAGGAGAATATTAGGGTCCTCCAGCAAAATCACAAGTTAGGACCTTAAGCTGGATCTTACAAAGGATTGCAACTTGTCGTCGGTCAGGCTTTGGGCATCCTAGAATCCTGGACCCCTCCGCAATGCGGGGGTGTACGTTACGGCACTGAAGCCAAGGCTGTAACGCAAGGGTGAACATTGAGTGTAGTAAGTAGTGGAGCATTGTACTCTGAAAGTAAGGGCTTCAGTACGTCAGATATATAGAGCTAACTGGTCAGGGTAATGGCAATGTGTACTCGGGGATGTGAAAGTGGCATTTAATATTATCTAAAACTATAACGCCAGGTGTAAGATCAGTATGCTGATGCATAAGGCCGGTTTGAATGGAGACAACTTGGTGCCAGTCTGCTCGTTTTTGGTTACCACCTTTCTTAGAGTGTAAAGGGGAGAAAATTCCTTTCGCTTGCAAAAACAAAGTTACTACAATGGGAATGCCTCAGTTGAAAAGGGAATGCAGGACTCATTGATCAATAAAGAAGCAATAAAAAGCTTTCTTCATTTTCAAAAACACAAGTTGCCGTGTGTGAAGAACGTATCTTCCACAATATTCTTTAGTTCAGTCAACTAGTGGCGAGGAGAACGTGGTTTTTGAAAGATTGAGGGAATAGCATAACAGGAAGTGCTATTGGACCAAGTGTAAAGGGACACAGGTGATTTCTATTCAAAACTATCCCCCGACTATCTGCTCTTTCTGTAAGGTGGGATAAAGTTGACTCTTATGAAAGTGCCCAAAAGCAGTTCTACAGCTTTTGTCCACGGTATCTCTAGATTCAAATCCAACAGAAGCGGGATTCATCGACCAAGATAATGTCACAGAAATTGGATATTCAAGTCCGCTGATCAATACAGCAATTCAAAGCAAATGCTTCTGTTTTTGAGACAGAGATAATCGCAACAATGGTCACTTTGGTGACTATATTGCGAAAGACGAAGAATAGCAGGTGTGGCCACAGATGGCTGTACAATATGTTGCATTTTTTTATTATATGGTTCTTAATACGACAGAGTGATCCATCACTACTATGTACCCCAAAATACCTACCATTACGTGTAGCGGTGAGACAAAGCTGGCGCCGTTGTGGTTAGTCTTTTTTTCCTACATTCATAGATCCTACATTCAAAGACCTTTCCTACATTCACAGATCCTATCTATATTCACAGATCCTACCTACATTCACAGATCTCTCTTACATTCACAGATCCACATGAATGTTACTTGGTTATGTTAGAAGCAATCATAGAATTCTCGGAGAAATAATCTACGTTCCTTAAAGAGAACTATTTTTTCTCATCAAAACTCAGAAACACATTTTAATGATGCTCATTTTTGTTCGACTGAGGCTTCTGACAAAAAAAGTGGTTTCAGTATTCCAAAACGGCGTTCTATTCTTTTAATTTTATAGTGCTCTTTGGTGGCGCTATAAAATTGGAGAAATGTGCAACTGCGCTAAAATGCTAAAAATTTGAGTACTTCATCGTAGAATACACACGGTGAAAATATACCATGTTCTGGATACTTATTTTCTATCATAGTATTTTGCTTGACCAATAGTGTATAGAAGTCATACATAATATATTAAAAATTACAATGAATATAAACACCGAAAAAGAAACATATTAAATAAAAAGTTGTACATTTTCAAAATAGAATGTTTAAAATAGAGAACGTTTTTAATCATTCACGACATAACTTTCAATATTGACATGATAACGTAATTTAAACATAATTTAAAATGTATCACAATTAATCAAACTATCAAAATAGATTACTTTTAGGCCTTTTTTATGGACCACATTCTTTCTGTAGATTTTTTCTTACCTCAAAAAATATGACAATGCCCATTTGTGAGTTAATTATTACCCATATAAATAGAAACAAGATTGCAAAAAAAGATAGATTACACACCACTATTCTGTACTTTATAATTAGAAACAACTAAAACCAATTTGCTAAAAACTAAACACATCCCAAAAATTAAAACTTATTACATATTACAGAAAAAAAGATCAACCTTTAGTCACCGATACCCCAATTTATTTCAATTAGAACAACAGCAATCTAATTAATTTCATTTGGGCGTCGTTTGTAAACAGGAGACAAACTCCTAAACATTCCTCTTTTTTTTTCAAAAGGAGAAGAAGAAATGTGATGGACTTTATCACTCTGTGAGCTGTCTCCTGCAATAATAATTAGCGCGTGAGAAATCACAGACGTTCTCTTTTGTTTCTTACATTATCTCGGAACGATTAATCGTGGAGGTCGATGACGCTGTAGAAGATGTTATCCCATCACCTTCATCCTCTCCCATTCATTTATTTCCCTCTCATGTGTATGGGCCACGCACAGGCACTTAAGTAATCTCATCATCTTTTCTGTATCCGCTATCTGGATGATGATAAACGCTAAAGAGGAGGCAAGACTTCTTTTGATGATCGGTTTGATTTCAAGAATGTATCATCCCTGAGAAGATCGCAGGGAAGAGATTTGGAGAATTGATATTTGTATTTATTTTCACCGAATAACCAGTTGTTTTTTAAGTTTCAATTTTGCCGATAAGATAATGACCAGTTTTCTGTTTGGATACACGCATTGGTGTTTGAAGTAAGAGGTGTTGGTTGAATTTGAATCATCAACGCTCTTGAAGAGGAAAGGATCCTGATTGATTGATTGATTATGGTTTAACGTTGCGTTTTAGAAGCAATGCGAAGGCTATGAAAGAAGGAATTGATAATTTTACACCATGACCAAATAGAAAGGATGAACTTAAACTATTCTCCCTCTTTATTAATAAAAGGAAAGGATTTATATAAATATTGTCTACAAGATGTCAATACTTATGACGTATAATACTACAGTAAAACATTTACAAATTATTGCATAATTACAAGGCACTTGAATATATGAGCCACTCAGAAGCCAATACGGTTAAGCCCATTTTTTGATATTTTCTGACTTTTGTAAATTTTGATCTCTTCTTTCTATGACCTTGAAAAAAAGAAGCAATGAGTAAATCCTTTAATAACTAAGAAGAATATTATTTATTTTATCAAAATTAGCAAAAGTCAGAAGATATCAAAAAATGGATTTAAACTGCACTGGCTTTTGAGCGGCTCATATATATGTTATAATTCCCTTTAATAATTTTTACTAAAAATAAACCTAGAGGCAAATGTGCTACGCTTCATTCATTTTAAAAAGAAAACATTACAAAATAACCAACTAAACTTAACTCCGTAGCGCAACAGCATATGATGGCCAAGGCCTACTGTGCCCAAAGTATACGTGACCTTGGGCACTGAGGTGCATGAGCAGATGTTCCGATCAGGTGGTCAGTCTGACGCCAATCCCCTGTGTTAAGTTCCGAAATAAGCTCGGTATTCATTTATCGACCCATTGAAAGGATGAAAGGCTGAGTCAACCATGCCCAGCCCGGGGTTTGAACCTCGGACCTGTGGTGTGGAAGCGCGATGCACTAACCGCTCAGCCACTGGGCTTCAGTAAAATTACCAACATCTCCATCAAAACATGAAAATTAAATCGGCGATTCGTGACATATATAAACTTTTTTGTAAACATTTTAAACATTTTAATGCATTAATATGTCAACTATGTAACGTTTTGTACGGATAGTTTTTAATTATCTTTCTCTATCATGTAGCATATTCAATGTTAATGAAATAATTAGAAATAAAGTAATTTAGAAATTATTTTTACATAAACAGCAATACTATAATAAAGATACATATTGAGACAAATAATTTTATCCTCTTCATCAATTTAGTGTAAGGAAAAAAATTATTAAATTGTGTGTGTGTGTGATTCATTTATACAAGAATTATTCTTCAACAGATTTATTACAAATTATGAAAACTAATCCGTGTTCCACTCCCACTTAAAAACTTCAAATTTAACTTTAGATGAAATTTTATTCTTGGATGGACTTTAATGCATATTCAATAGAATGGAATCCTGCATTCCTTCCACAGCCACACAATTGTTGTCGTGGTGTGACTGCAGTAATATGTAAATTCATTTATTTGAGCATTATTTGCTATGAAGTCTTATTCTGTCTTACATGCTTGCTTTAAGACGGAAAATCTTTTGAATCTTCATAAACCTGCGCTAAAATTTGTGATGAATTTTGCAGTTTTTTTCTAATATCCTTTTAGTTTGGTTTGGGTAAATTAGCATCGCTCTAAAACTACACTGAGCCTTAACATACTGAAACACATTCAAAGGATGAAAACAACAATTTAGCAGGCAACTCCCTCAGTCCTATTGGCCACAGTAGGTGATTATGGTCAGGAACTTGTGGTCAGCGTATCATGAGTTAGAGCCCTAGTATCACTGAAGACCAGTCATGTTGAGGGGATGACTAATGCTCGTTAACCCTTTAGCGGGCACAAAGCTAAAAGTCACTTTTCTGTGTTTTAAAACCGCGTTTAAAGCAAAACGCAAGATACAGACATAATAATAATAGCAACAAAGATAATAATATCAAATGAAGCATTTATTATCAAATAATTCGAAAGCATAAAAAATAAAACATTTTTTATCTAAAGTTAGTTTGTGTTGATATAGTCAGTAGAAAACTTTGTCTGCATACTTCAGCCAATCTTGAATATTTACGTATATAACTACTAACTGCTAAAATCTTCAGGTGGTCACCCCAAAACTCTAGGCGGTCCACTGGTCGATCGCGATCGACGTAATGTTTACCCCGGAACTAAGATATTTTAATTATTTTTAAATAAATTAGGTAGCAATGAGCGGAACATAAAAACATTAAATAAGCTTTTTTTATTTAAATCATTATAACGTATTTTGAAAGCATTTCTAAAAGAAATTTGGAACAATATAAAATATATGCATAGCGCTGTGAGGTGTTGTTTTTATTTTTTATTTAATTTTCGTTTGAAATTAGCTTAGATAAAATAAACATTAAATTATAAATAATAAAATGACAAAATTATGTTCTATTAAAACTTAACTATAACAAGGTTTGCTTCGAAAATGTTTTTATCGCCTATCTCTTATTTTGTTGTTCTAATGTGAGGTTGTGTGTTACACTGATAATGATTTCAAGAAGAATGAAAAGAAATAAACGAAGAACATTAATGTGTTTGAGAAACGTGAAAAATAAAAGTAAAAATACAAAAAAACCACCTAATTAGAGCTTAATGAGAAAATAATGCTCTTTGAAAATATAAATATTCAATTAAAGCTTGTGATACAAAAACCATATCTCGCACGTGATCTGTTACAACGATAGCAGATATTTTTAAAACATTTTTTTTTTTATTATTTGGAAAAAGATACTTCGTATAAGCTTTTCTCTTTCACCTTTGTCTCTGTCCTTTAAAAGTATTAAAATAATGTAATGTTAAAACTGTAGTTTTTTCTTTGTTTTTAAAGGAAATAAATATCACATAAAAGGGATATTGTTGCTTGAAAATGTTCATTAATTTTGAACATGCCACACTAAAAACTTCTTTTTAAAAGTATTAACTTAGTAATGCGTGCTTATTTACACAATTTTAGAGATAATTTCTTTGGAAGAGGCGTCATTTTTTGGTATTTAAAAAAAAATCTGAGGTCCGTCAATAAACAAAATAATATTACAAGTATTAATTAAAAATTAAAGGAAAGAAATATCCTGACAATTTTAATAGTTTTTTTTAACTACATGACAAAATTAAATCTACTCTACCTTCAAAGCTTTATAACATTACTCGGAAAGTTGATATACCCAAACCAGTCAATAATAAAATAAATTATATACCTACACAAAATGTATGCTACTTTCTTAATCCAAGTTTAGAGTCTTCCTCAATTTGTGAGAAGGCATTAACTATTGATCTTGAAAGAATGTAAATATTTCATTAACCCTAAAAACGAAAAAATTCTCAGGTTGATAATGAACACCCGAATGAACTCTACAACTTTCCTTTCCTTGAAAAGAAATAAAAAAAAATTAAAACACGCAAAAATATATCGTTCCCTGGCCATCTTCCTTCTATTGATTCCCCCCGCCCCCCTTCCTCTCTCTCTCTCTTTAGAAACGAGAAACAATTAACTCTTTTATTTAGAAGTTTTGAAAAGTCATTAAAGTGCTTTTACTTCTTTATTTTTCGCCCCCTCTTTTAAAGCGAAACCGTTTTAATGCGTTTTATGAACAAAGTCTTCAGTTTATGCCTATCTTACGGCAATTAAAAAATATTACCTATCCAAACCTTTTCGTCCTTTTAAAACCGATCATTATGAAGTCCCCGTCTCTCTCTGCCCCTGTAAACTTTTTTTCCCCTCTGAGATACATCAGTCAATTACCAGCCAGCAGCCGTGGCGCTGCTGCCTGTTTAATTGCGAACTCATTTGCATGAGTGCGAAAGAGGTGGCTGTCGAAAGAAAACAGACTGTTCCGCATCCGCTAATTGGAATTTGTGATTGAGAAGGCCTCTTCGCAGAAACGTGATTCATCCATTTCCCCGCTAATGGATTTCGGCGCTCAATCAACAAATAACGGCCATCCTCTCCTTAGACGCTGGCAATCGCTTTCTTCCAATCAAACTGCGTGTTACTTCGCTGGATCCAATGAAGCGCATGCTAATTGGTGTGTCGCGGTCGCTGATTTATGGAAATCGCACGACGCCATTTTGGAAGATCTTGCTGGCCAGAGAATAATGATCTCGAACTGTGTGTAGCCCCTTTTCTTCAAAACAGAATGATTCAATTACTCAGGCTTCGAAATAATCGATTGGGGATTTTTCGTTATCTCCTCTTTTCGACCGGAAATGCAATGACTGCTCTTAGCGGAGGAAACTTTTCCCTTAACTTGTTTGATTCTTTTATAGTTTGGGGAAGGTTTCTGGCAGTAAACAGAGCGATGGGGGGTTTGTATTTTCTGCAGGGTTGTTTGTTGAATGAAAAGTTTAAAGGTGTAGTGATTGGATAAACTATTGAAACTGCAAATGGCTTTTTAAGTTTTATATTTCCAAACACTGATATAATACCCATAATTACTTGAGAGAAAATATGAATAAATAGTTAAATAAAAATTAAATTAACTATTTACCACCACTACAAATATAACTAATTTAACCTAATTTTAATTTGATAAACGATATACCAGAATCCAGAACGCTGTAATTTCGAAGCATAATCAAATGACGAAAGAAGTGATGCCTCATTTTTCAACTTCCACCTATATGCGTGTCAGGAATTTGAGGACGAATTTAATGTAATATGATTTAATAGACATTGATTGTTCCAGTTGTTTCTTTTACCAAAGCTTAGAACAACGGTTTTTAAACTTCCGATCGCCACGGACCCCCTTTATGTATCAGCCTGACATCGCAGACCTCCCAAGATTTTCTCCACCAGAACATGTATTTCGACTTAATATTCTTGATCGAAATACATATTCTAGTGGAGTTTTACATTAAAGACAATTTAATAATATTAAGGTGACCAGTTTTTTTTTTTTTTTTTTTTTTGCAATGAAAAGGAGGACGAAAAATTTAAGAAAAAATTACAACGTAAATGTATGAAGCATTTTATTAATTCAAACAAAAATGCGCTTTTAATTGTTTATTATCACGAGTATTTTTCCATTGAATGATTTTTTTTTCCTTTTTTGTCAACATATCATTTTCTAATAAATCGGAAATTTCGGAGCAAAAAATATCCTTCTTATTAAATTTTACTGTATACACTGTAGCTAATATATTAACATTCAATCTTGATTTCTCACTTGTCCAAAAATCATTCCCAACTGGAAAAAAAATCTTTCAACTACTATATTAGTTCCAGAACAGCACACAGTAAATTCAACAAGAATAACTAAATTTTCATATGGAAAGTGTTCATTTTTTGAATGGTTTAAGTATTTTCACCCATCTTTTATCAATTTCAACATTATGATTTTCCAGTTGTTCTAATTTATTAGAATTTAGGTATGCATTCAGTCTTCTGTCCTCTTCAAATAGACAATTGTCATCGATTTTAATATCAGGCATTTCTTCAGAAACTCAACACAGTTTTCTATATCTGCCCAATTTACTTGCGATGAAGTCAAAAAACACCATTGAAAACTGTTTTTTCCTGTGATATTTGTTTCAGACCATTCTTCGACATATTGGAAGCAAGTTTGGTTCATCTCTGAATAGAGATTAACAGATCAGTGTCAAAATATTGAAAAGGAGGACAAGTAGAAGGACACTTTTAGAGGAAGGACAGAACCTATAAAAGGAGGACTGTCCTCCCTGAAGGAGGACGGTTAGTCACTTAGGATGGCACATCTTTCAATTTTTCCACGAGGCCTATCAGAGTTTGCTGAAGAGGCAAATGCTATATGAAAGACCTTGTGGACACCCTAGAAAAGCTCTGTGGAGCCCCAGAGGTCTGCTGGCCACCAGGGGTGGCTCTAGGGCCGAACAAACCGGACCTCTAGGAGGCATTTAGATAATTTGAAAAAAAAAAAAATTTTGTTAAAAAAAGTTGACATATTTTCTGAAATATTATTGGGTGTGAATTTGGCATTTCCTTTAACGTTTCCATCCGCTGATTTAGAGAATTCCAGTCTCCAACGAGTGACTCTCAACCTACTGCTGCGACTCTTCTAACCAAGGTAGTGACCGGTGGTAACCGAATGTTCATGGTCGTGAACTCGTGGCACTGTTGAGTCATGCACATTTGCAGACTCACGAAGAAGGACTGGCACACATTTAAGATATCAAGGGTCAAAGTCCTCACCTGAACTTGATGTGGAAATCTGGAGAACAGGCTGCAAGTTCCGGTGTCATTTTTATCACTTGACCGAGGTTCAGAATTACGAGGTGGCCGTGGTAGTCTAGTGGTCAAGGTGGCTTGTGACTTGTGGCTGGCGTGTCATGAGTCTGAGTCTAGTACCACTGAAGACCCGCCGTGTAGGGAGCGATGCACATTAAATCTATCGAGGCTCAAATGTCCTCCCACTGGTGTGGTGTGGAAGTTAGGAGAGGGGGAATGCTTACTCAGGTGTCGTCCTCGTCACCTGATCATGGTTCAAAGTTCGAGGTCCGTTGCCCAAAGCCCTCGAGTAACTGAATAGTGCGACGCTAATATTCACTCAGAATTACGAGGTCCGTCTCCAAGAGCTATAGAGTAGCTATTAAGTGCGATACAAATAAACAATTATTCTAATTTAAAAGAAAAAATGGAAAGATACATTATTTCTAGTGTGAACAGAAGTACAGAATTAGTTTGAAAGGAGCATTATGGTACAATGTGTACAGTTTGAAAACAACGTGAAACAGCCAATTTCTACACATGCAGATAAAAGCTCCCATCTACCAATATTATGAAACTATGAATTTAATGTTAATACAATACAATTTTTATTTCTCTTTCTAGTATGAACTTATATTTTTATTTCAATGCCATAAAGTATGTCTCAAAGAGCAAAAAATAATGAAGGCTCCCTTTAAAATTACACTCTACGATCATATTTTTTGAAAACTTTTAACGAGATTTGCTTAAGCAAAATTTTAGATATTTAAAAAGAATTCTTAAAATGTTTTCAAAAAATCGGAGGGAATAATTTTAATTGTATATAAATCTTCAATATTTTATATATATATATATTTGGAATGTACTTTATATACTGCATATATAAAAATACGTACACTAGCTTTTAGGTATGAGAAAATAAAAAAAATATTCTAAGAAAGTGATAAATGGGAATAAGCTTAAAAATATTATTAATCGAACCAATTCATTTCATTATTAAAACACTTTCTGTTGTACATAGCTAAAAGCTTACCTCAAACTTTAAAAATCAACAACCAATGGTTTTAAAGATTACATTTATTTTAGTAAAATCACAAGCAGCTTTTACACTTAGCAGCAATCTATGCAAACGATTTTTAAAGAACAATTTCACGCGCGCTTTTATTATTGCGCGAGTTGAGTTGCTTGTTCCATAATCTCACGTTTATAAAACTGAATTATTGAAATTAATTATATTTCGCTTTGGATGTTAATACCTAGAGGCTTAAGAAATGATGGACACTTTCCTTGCATTTAAAACTTTCATTATCTTTAGATTTGTTCCAATTAACTATCTTAGATATCCTAAATTTGAATGGTGTAATGAAATATCAGCTCGGATATTATAAAAGATAAATCATGTCCAGATTCAAAGTAAAATAAAATAGAAAGTTTAAAATGATTTGAAAGCTATACTTCAACTTTTCAAAAATTGTTTCGCCAATTTATAATTCTCAGAAATTAAGTCTTGCTTCTACTTTTATACTTTAATTGGGCTTATACTGCCCTAAAATCCTTCTTAAAACGCTCCTGGACGCCATCAATCACTTAAAAATTTTAACTTAATTATAAAAGTTATCTTAAGTTCCAGCGGATTTCATTGTTCCTCGTCGGAACAGCGTCTCCTTGAAAACTTCCACCAAAAGTTTGAATCGATAGATATTCCCGCTGGCATCAATACTTTTGACAGCCTCTAGTTGAATGGATGGATTGATTTTTGTAGAGCTTCTGTTGGCAGCACTCATCGCTTCTAGCGCAAGAGATAAAAGCGTTCAGCAGGATTTTTGACAAAACTTGACGCAACTGTAAAGTACCGTCAGAACGAAACTTTGTCATTGAAGTTATAGATAGAATGTTGTTTTTGAGAAAGATATAGATTGAATAAGATGAGATGTTTTTTTTTTTTCTTTATAAAAGTTGGTGTAAGTCTTAAAATTTTGAAAAGTATTGCTTAAGGTTAAACTTTGTATCAATGGGTAGACGGGAAGGAAGTAAAGGAATTTTAGAACAATGTATGCTGAAATTTAATATACAGCTGGATCTTTTTAGATATATGCACATAAATTTAATGTGTCATAAATCACAAAAATACAGCATTGTATTGGTAGATGTAACTAAAAATTAGGATAAATTTAATTATTTACAACTGCAAGAGCAATTATTAATTAATAATAAAATTATAAGTACACTAGCAAAGAAAGATAACAACAAGATATAAAAATGTAAATTGATACTAGATTCTCCACAAATGTAATAAAAAATAAAGATCATTTTATAGGTCGTAATATAAGTAGAACATCAATATTCCCTGAACCGAAATTCGTTCTTTATGAAAACATTTCAGCAATGAATTGTGCATGCTTTTATTGCATTTCTATCGCCACATAAAGCAATTTTTCGCCTATTTTCTTAGATTGTGTTGACTCTTGTGATGATCACCATCTTTCGTGCAATTTTCTTTTAATTTTAATTCAGATTATCTCCCTTTTATTTATTTATTTTTTTTAAAAAAAAGGTTCCTCATGTGAATTATGTAGTTTTCTTTTACAAACTCTGTAACATAACGACTCAATCGAATAGGGCAAAAATTGATAGATATGATATATATTTATTAAAATGACTACTAACTATTATAGGAATCGAATTTTTGTCCAGGAAATTCTCTTACAAGAGAAAAAAATCTGACCTGAGGTCGAATCTGAGAATCTATCCCGAAAATTAGTAAGCTTTCAACAGAAAGCCAACTTTTAAGAGAAACAAAGCAATTCATGCATGCCATTTATTTGCATATACGTGCACACCAAGGAAGAGTTCCGATAGCGGTCACATTCTGGACTGTCAGTTCTCAGTTCATAATTTTTGAAATATTAAAATAAAGTTTTGCACGAACATAATCTATTTTTTCAAAAACTAAGATCTGTGGAAGACATTTTTAATTTCACGGCTCAATGCAAAAGCCATGTCAAAATACCATAATACTGGGAATCCAACTTTCGAGCTTCCTAAAAAAATTTTCTGCCAATAATGCCTAGCGTTTTATTCAGTAACTTCATGTTTAAAATAATAATTAAATTGATTTTATCGTTCTTGCATATAAAAGTCATTTCAAGGCCCATTTATTTATCAACCCTTAAGCATGTTGTAAGATATAGAACATTTTTGTCACTTTTTTTAGAGGGGAGAGGGTTAAATGCATTTCCTGTGCATTCACAAGCGCTCGCAAGCTCATATTAGCTAATAAATAAAAGTTACTGACAAAAGAAAAACAATGAGATTTTTAGTAAGCATATTTATTGTTTAGTATTAATTAATTATTTTTTGTACAGAGTAGGGAAAAAAGTCCGAAGGGCCACAACTGTCTATGCAAAGAGCAATGGTTTGCCGATCCCTGGTCTGCCATATAGTGCTTCTAATTTCCCGGTCTTTTTCTCTTCCCGAAAATTTCCGAAAAATCCCAAAAATGCACCAATTTTTTTAAAAATCGAAAAACAAATTATTTTTATGAGTGGTATCAATAATAATTACATAAAAGTAGGACACACATACATTGCAAAATAAATATTCATTCATATATTGAGTTAAAAAATAGACATAAATAAAATCTATGCTTTTATCACTCAGCCTAGTTCTTAGCTTTGTTATGGACGCAGAAAATGTTCCATAAGTTTCAGCTGATATTGGAGGAATTGTTTTTAAGCCTCTTCCAGTTTTATAATATTTGATGATCTACTTTCTGTTGAATCAAATAACTGCATTTTTTGCTTCACTATCTTGTCCTAGATAGAACTCTTTCTGGTAGAACGAAATAGGACCTTTCTCTTTGAATGGGTAGCTTTTTCTAATTTTCCTTCCAGCGTTAAAGATTTGTCTTCCATAGTTTCGATTATCTTTTTTCGTGGGCAAAGAGTTTGATTGTAAATCGTCTTCATTGCAAAAAATCTTTGACGCTATTACTCGAATTTTTTTTTAACTTATTAATCAAACAGTTCTTATCTGGTAAGCGTAAAATATCAACAGTAACGGCAGCAGATTCATACTTTCTCCCAAAATTTAGATGATGCATTAATCTAACTAAACTAACATTACGTCTTTTTCTAATTCTTTAGATTAGAGAACAGTTCATATATATTCTTAACAAATTCCGAATTCTATTCATTGATCTCTCCCGAAAGGAAAATAAATACTCCTTCAGTAGTAAGTGTTTTCTCCTCCAGACAGCCTTCGGGTTAATTTCCTTTTTTTTTTAAATTGCTAATTCTCTTAAACAGCTTACAATGAAAACAAGTATCCGAAGAAAATATTAAATTAACAAATTAAATAAATTTACAGTATAGTTATTACGTTATCCAGATAAATAAAGATACCAAAATTTTATCCAATTGATCGTACTGATAGACTACGAAATGGCGTTCCTTTGATAAATGAATAATTTTATTTATAACGTGGTTATGTTCGACAGACGGGAACTGATCAGGACAGATAGTTCCCTAAATTTATTCTCCCCTTCAGCAAGTTGAAAAAATTTCTCACAAACCCTACGTGGGGGCGTTACACTTTCTCTTACTACACTCTTACCTATTGATGAGGGTCTTAATGAACATTTTTCCTTTCAAAAAGGGGGGGGGGTCAATGGTCTATGATGCAACGAAGTGATCAGTTAAAACTTATTTCGGAGGTCGAAATTCTCAGTCCAGTCAAAATTAGCTACCTCATTAATTATTTCAGCCAAGTATTGTTCCTGGGAATTCCCGGGAACCAAGTATAATTCAAGGGAATACAAAAAGTTCAAAAATCCTACGATTTCTAGGGAAATCCTACTGTCATGTCTCATACGATTGATGATAGCCAAGGAAGAGACTGCACCAACACAGACCTCAAAGTTGTGAACACGACTACTTGGCAACCACCATCTTAGCAGAATAGTTTAAATTCGGGATGGAAAACAAAAATTCCATACGATTAGAATCCCACATACGAATTCTAAGCGGCTAGTAGACAGTATCCTGAAATGCTTTCTTAAATGCCTCAATTTTTAGCAAAATCAGTTTTAGGAAAATATGTTGTTAAATACAGATTATCTACATCTTAAAATTGATTACCAAACTAATTACTCGGATGATTGAGGGTTTCATTATTTATTCATTACATATATTGTCCAAAATTATGATAATCAGTTAGTAACTATACAAATTTAAAATATTTAAAGAATTATGAGTTAATATTTTAACTCTTTTACATGTTTTTCAAGACATTGTTTTCGAGCTGGCCAATTTTACCTGATGAAAGACAAAACTGGTGAGTGTTTTTTACTTTGAAATTCACTAAATGATTTTGTTGGAAGAGAAAAATAATGCAAATGATTACCAACTCATCAAAATAAGAACAGCACTGTAGCATTATCACTAGGAAGATTATGAAACATTGGATTTCAAATAAAGCCAAGTTAAGCTGAGTAGTTCTGATCCTTCTTCATGCAAGCATCTCATTGATATGTTATCATATTAACAAGATAATAAACAAACAACTCGGAAGAAAGTCATTCCAGATACAAAAGAGAATATTTTAACAAGAGAAAACTTGGATCAGAAGAAACAAAATAAATCCGAAATCTAAATTAAGACCGACTGAATCGCAAATTCGATCTCGCCTCCATTTCCAGCGGTTTGTTTCAAGTCGAATGATGGGATTAGAAAAAGAAAAACACCTTTTCTGCTTTTAAGGTGAGAAACCCATTAGTATCGTTGCCGGAGCTTTTAAAATTTCCTTTCCAATGCAAGAAGTTTTGGGGATAAACACGTCTAATACCTACCACACGGATATTCAAATAACCAGAAAGTTACTCAGTAACATGTATTGACATTTTCTAAAAATTCCTTTTTGAGCAACGTTGTAACATTTTGGCTTAGTATTTGCATCTGATGTTATTAGAAATTTCTTGTTTTGACATACATAATATATGTTCAGGCTGGTTGCCATTATGCATTCAAAAAGTTAATGAAACTTGAAGCTTATTTTTGACTTAACTCGTGCATTTTGTAAACACATTTCCTTTCCTTTTTATGGTTATATGTGTTTTGTAACGGGTGGTTTGTTGGCTCTAATGTCAGATACAAAAAAATATCCAAAATGAAGGTTTTTAGATGAAGCTATTTTGGGTAGTAAGTAATAAAATCTATTTTAATTATTTTAATTTTTGTGACTAGTTTGGGATGAAATTTTTTGAGCAGTTTAGAACAAACAGCTCAATTATAAATATTTATGTTAAAAAGAAATAAAATGTTTATAGTGTCTTTCTTTTTTAACTAAATATGTAAAATGATAAATTGGTGAACTGTTCAAATTCTTAGCAATGCTTTGAATTTGTATAAATATCAGTAACAACATTTCAGATCGAATATTTGTATTGAATCCTATATCTTTAAACAGAATGCAAAAAAGTAACACATTCTTAGCGGGTGCTAATTTCTCATTCTCATCTATCTTCAACTTATTTCTTTGTTTATTTCTTACCGTAATGGACAGATAAAATATATATTATTTAGTTTAAGATCTCTATTTTAAATATCTTTCTGCGTTTGGCAGTTTATATTTGCATTCGTCGCCTTCGAAACAAACATGTATTGCAATGTTGTTGCTGTTGTTACTAATGTCACTTGATCGACAAAGGCCAAATCGAAGGCCCAGGAAATTCATTATGACACAGGGCTAGATCAGGGGTACTCAACCTTTTTTTCTGCCGGGCCGCATACATATGTTAGCTATTTCACGCGGGCCGCATACATATGATGGCTATTTCGGGGGACCGCAACGTAATAAATAATGGAGGGGGAGAGGAATGCTTTAAGACAAAGATATGATAGAAAATTTAAAATGTGGCAATTGATCAAAATATTAAAACTCTTATTTTGCTTTTTTTAATTATTATTTTTTTATATATCTTTTTTAAATTTTTTAGCACACATTTAAGAATCTCTCTTTCACAATTTCTGCATCAGTAAGCGGTTTCATATGATTACAATAATGTAACAAATTTCATAGAGTGCCTTTGTTACCGCTGCGACATTACCACTGACAAAACACTTTTTTGCTGTTGTAAAGATCATTCAAAATAATGCCTATTTATCACCTCTTGAAAGATATCTTCGAGGAAAGTGTCATTGAATTATTATTTTTTATTGGTATTTTTTAAATACAAAACTTTTATGACAAATCAAACAATTACTGAACCATGCTGGTTTTTCACTACAAAATAGTGAACTTCCCAGTCGTCTTGAAACAATCTATTTTCTTCGAATATTTTTCGCTTGCTAGATATGAAAGATAGCTAAAAATTAGTTCCACTCATAAAATGGTTGTTACTCCACTGTTGTCTATTAACACTCATCAGAAGGGAAAAAAAATTCTCACCCATACGACAGCAAAAAGAAAAATTGATATAATTTAACTAATCTATTTATTAAATTTAGAGAGGTTAGCTTGTGGTTATACTAGAGGAGATATCATACATTTTATTAAGGCAAGGACCATTTCAGCATTTCTCTTCAGAATTAAGCTAAAGAAATATAATGATGAACGTCGTGAGTTTTTTGTATTTGGCACAGACAATCTGTCAGGACATTTTAACTTTAAATCAACATTTAAATGCCCTTTACTCAAATTTTGAAACAAGGTTTGAGATTGCCTTTTTTTTAGTAATATCACATAAGGCAATGAATTCATATAATCACATTGAAAAAAAAATGTCATATTACAATAGGAACTAATCAGAATAAGCTCTAACGATGATCTTAAAATAAAGTTTAGAAATGTATGTCAGCAATTTTGGCTTGAAAAAGACATACCTGTTATTTGTAGCGAATTATGGAATATCGTGAGAAAGTGTGTGTGTTTTTAATCGTTTTTCCAAGCGAGAGGGAATTCCAGTATGTTTGCCAATCTCAAAAAAAAAAAAAAAAA
>BMAV01013129.1:188451-215156 GCA_019973955.1 Trichonephila inaurata madagascariensis
TTTTTAAAAAAGTTTTTTTACTTTTAATTTATTATCAATAAGCCCTGAAACCCTCTTGAGAGTCGATTTTTGAAAAACCCGTTCTTTGCGAATTTCAACTCTATAGAAGAAACATGCATACTAGATTTCATTACTGTAGTTCTAGTAGTACGAAAGCGGGAATTTTTCTTTTTATCTTTACACCCCACTAACTCCCCGCAACCCCCAATAAGAGTTAATTTTCGTAAAATCCATTCTTACCAGATCTCTATTCAACAAAAGCAACATAACCATATGTATATGGTTCTAACAGTTCAAAAACACATGGAATATTTATCTATAAAACCCCTTAACCCCTCGCAAATTCCTTGGGAATCGATTTTTTTAAAACCCCTTCTTAGCGAATCTCCACTGCATGAAAGGAACATACCTGCCTAATTTCGAGTCTGTAAGTAGTACCGGAAATATCCTGATGATGAGTCGCATTTATTCTACATATATATATATATTAAATAATGCAATTTTTAGGTAAATTATCTTTACCTTGTAATGGATTTAGACATTCTATCCTTTATTTTCGATAGGTTTCTGCTCAGTGATATTAACATAAATGGGGAAGGTTGGCCACAAAACATGTTCAACCCCATTTTTATATAAATTATTTTATATATAAGCTATCCTAAGTCAGCAATGTTTATAATACTGTAGCATCCATTTCTTATTTTCTTAACCCTATTCTAATTTTAATTCATAATATATCCTTCTATGTTTGGTTTCTTACAATCTCAATTATTTTAGGTTTTGTTTGATTAATGTTCATCATTCATTAGTAGAAAATTTACACTATATATATATTTAGGCTTATTATCTACAAACAAGAGATAACATCGAACAATCACATTCGAAAAACACATAGACAGTAGGAAAATCACACAATGAAGGACAAATGAGAAACAGATATTAAAAATTATAAAATGGATGCGGCAGTATTATAAACATAGCTGACTTAGGACAGTTAATATAAAAAATAATTTATATAATAGTGGGGTTGAACCTGTTTTTTGGCCAGCCAACCTTCCCCTTTTATGTAAATAATACTGAGCAAAAACCTATTGAAAGTAATGGATAGGAATATCTAAATCCATTACAAGATAGAGGTAACTTACCTAAAAATTGCACCTAAAAATGCAAACCCCGCGCTAAATCTTAGTGCAATAAATAAGTTATTGCCAGATTCTGGACCCTAATGTAGATTTAAATCATGTGAATGGCTGAAATGTAGCACTTAACAAAAGAATAAAAAGAATGGAAATAAAAATTAATAAGAGTTGCAAATTATATCATAACTTTAATAACACTAGAGTAAATATGAATAAAATAATAATAATTAATTTTATCTAATATTAGAATATGGAGATAACTATAAGTATGAAATATTAAAGTTTATAGTAATAAACTATTATCATTCTCAGAATTTTTAATCCTTACTATTTTGAATAGCTCTATTCATTTAACTATTAATAAAATTAATTGTGTATTTCTGATTAAAATGCAGAATACTAAAGAAGATACAATAAATTTAAATAAAAATCCTAATAATATGTACATAAAATAAAAGAAAATTAATCCAAATAAAAATAAAACAAATGATTTTTTGTTTTCTTTGAGGTGCTAACTTCATTACATGATTCAGGTTCAGAATGGATTAATTCATGGCTGTCACATTTGAGAGATAACAGCTCAAATGACAGTGAGAAACGCCACCCAGCGGTAAACAAAAACGTTTCCGCCCATGGTTTGTTATGCAAATCTGAATCCTTATGATGTGCCCTACCTCCCCGTAAAGTTTGTCTATGAACCTGGGACACCCTTTATAAGTCACACTTTGCTTTTCGCGATGGACCTCGTAATTTTGAAACCAAGGTCAAGTGACACGTATGACATCTAATCTGGTTCCCCATGCCACCGTTAAAATCTACGCGGATGGTCTTCAGTAGTACCAGGATTCGAAACCCCGACTTGACAACGCCACCCACGAGTTCTTGACCATGACCACTCGGTTACAGTGGTCATTACAGTAACTTCTCAGTCCGTTATTAAAAGGCCACAAGCTTCTTATATTTTTGAATTAGGTTAATTATAAACAAGTAATGTAAAAAAAAAGTTTAAGTCAATTCTACTTAGATCAATAAAGAAATTTTTTATTTTAGCTACTTTTTATTACAATTACGTTACAATTATTATAAATATGTATATACATAGGACAGAATCATAACATTAAGTGGTGATTAATTTTTTATTAATCATCATTAAAGTATCGTATTGTCATCCAAAACAATCGTGTCTATAAAATTTTAGTTCAACTGAATGCTTTAAAACGTGAGAAAAAATCTTCTCAAGTTTTGACACAAGTCACCAAAATGGTCACCCAAACGGATGCCTACGTGGCTGTATTTGCGATTCTTTAAATAATTAGTTTTAATCGTTTAATTTTTATTAATTATAATTAAATTATTGTATTGTCATCCAAAATAATCATGTATATAAAATTTCAGCTCATGGAGCACTTTAAAATGTATTTTATTAACGATTGAAAATCCCACCAAGACAGATAAATAAATTAATATATAGAGAGTGTGAGCTAATAATAGGAATTGAAAAAGAGAAATCTTTTTTGCTAAATTTAGTCACAAAAGTAAGAGGATAAAAATATATGTTATAAAAGGAATGATCAATAATTAAGAATGAGAAAATAGCCATTATTTTTATTTTAGGTGATTGTATACATAGTTTTACTGTGTTTGTGATTATGCCCATGTTGTACAATTTCGAAAGCTAAATAGTTTTTTCTGCTTCATTTAAATTGTCAATTTATACATAAGTTTTTTAATGTATTTCAAAGAAGGAGCGTTATATACGCGACATTAAATTCCTACATTATTTATTTTAAATATGTAAACAGAAACACAAAAAAATTTATCTTTTAATTCAGCTATCGATTCAGTTATCAAATTACCAACGAAAATGTCTCTTCGTTCCCAGTCTCATACGTGTTATAAAGATGAGGAAAGAATAGCATTATAGTATTAGAAAAGTTCAGAATTAGCGAATGCATAAGGAAAAGATTAGAAAACACTTATCAAAAAAATATTTCACCACTTAACAGATTACTTACACACTATCTTTGTAAATATAATATTGGACCAATCGTCTATGTGTACACAACTGTTTGCTTTTCACGAGAAAGAAAAGCGTAATGGATGCTTGCAAGAACTTAGCTGAAATTTCGTGACAAGGGTAATCCATTCAAGTAATGTATAAATAATTAATTTTTGGGACTATATAAGTACGTAGACTACGTCCAGAGATAACTGTAGAATCATATACCTAACAGGAATTTTTGCAGACAAATTCTTTAGAAAAAGACTGTTCCTTGTAATGTATACCGTGCTAGAGACAAAAATTCACACTTAGCTTTAAAAGTTGTTCTATTTTTGTTATTACTGTATAAAGTTTCCCTTACTGTACGCTCATCTAACTCCAATATTTGAATGTAGAAAACTCTCGAGACAGACTAGGAATAAAATAGTTCTATTTAATTAAATAAGCACTGTATATCTGCTCTCAGACCGTGATATAGTTTAACTCAGAGGTATTATAAAATTAAATCTCGAATTCAGGGGAACTGCGCATAATGAACTAAACACGGAGGTGATAAATAACTCACACACAAGTTGCAAACAAAGTTAACTCACTAACTAATGACCAAATCTAAGCCTAGACTCGGAGTGTCTCAATTTAAATCAGTTACTGTGGATGGAAATGGAATTCTATCTCTTGTTCCCGTTCTAATCAATCATGTAAGTGAGAATGGAAAATTTTACATCATAAGCTTAACTTGCCTTTTTCGGTAAAATCCTAGTTTTGTCCACACCTTTGGTGATGGAGAGGAGAGAAATAGTGCCAAATTGCTCGCCATGCTCGTTTTTCTGTATTGAACTTTAATCCAAAATGGCGACAATTTTTCGTCAAGTTGGCGAGATAAATAAAGGTGATTAAAATGTATGGTGTATGTATACGTTAGAAGCAATTCACCTTGTAAGAAATTCGCACCTCTCTCTCGGGCACCTAGATGTGTGAGAGGTAGGGAAAAAACACTCGACATGATCCAATTAATCTATTTATTTATCATACAAAGAACAGATACAATTTCAACTAATAATAGCAAGAGAATGTCTCAATGCTAACCGCGAAAGTGGAACAACGACGATAAAACGGTTAGGACACTATCAAACTTGATCCTTACTTTAATAAAGGTTCTAACTTATCATCCGATTTATTCCAATATCAATTCAATCACAGTGAACAATCGTCACTTTAAAACTCCTTCCTAATGAGTTCTTAATTACAATAATTCAAATTTGATATCTTTAGTGGCAATCTCACCTGATTCGAGTATATCTTCTCTCCTACTCTCAATTCAAGCTAGAACAATTCGACTCTATGTATAGTAATTTAATTTAAATATCACGATTCTCTTCTTCCGAAGGGTTGGTTGTGAATAATGCGAATGGATGGCCCAAAGATTTCTCAAGAGGATTAATTGAAGAAACACATATAGATCCGTCACAATCATTTTCATAGTTTTTTGTAAACCATTAAAGTTACTAAGCAGATTTTAAAGTAATATGGTGCGGAATTCATAAGCATTGGAGAATCATTGGAAACTTTGAAATTTCTGTAAAAAAGTTAAAAACAAACGGATGTAAAATATATGTACTCTTCCAAGGAATGAATTTTCTCCCAGAGTTATTTAAATTGTTATAGATTATTAAGCTTCTTTACATTAGTGTGTAACTGTTGTTAAATGTCTTTGTCAGCACACAACTGGACTCGGAAACCTCTATACCGACAATGTTAAATTGGCTATTTTCGATGTACCTTTTCTCAAAATCTGTTATATGTACATGCTTTAAATTTTTCATACAATTAAAGTACACCTTTCTCATTATACTGAAATTAGCTTTTAACTAATTTTGATTTTTTTCATAATTTATCAAACATAGTGAAATTAGACCCATTTTTCACGTAAAAAAAATTTGTAAAAAATAAATTTTTGAGTTTTTTACGAAAAAATCCTTTTAGTATATATTAGCCATCATTATAAATATGCCATAAAAAACATACATAACTGTGAAAATTATGTTCCCAGAAAAAGTACATCGAGCATCAAAAACTTACATTTAGAGATAAATGAGAGAACACACTTTAATGTATAATTATACTTTTTCATTAAAACGTTCCTCCCCATACTCCAAATGATCTACATTTTTTTGAATCTCATCATCCTCTCTCTTCCTTTTAATTATTTTTTCTTTTCTAACTTCCTTTGTTTTTTGTAAACATAAGTATTTAGCCTTAAGCAGCCTCTGTTTGTCGAGGCGATCCATTGTCTGTCAGGCTCAATATTAATTTTTCTCAAAATTTCTGGTTTTGATACATTTCCCATATTAAATGATGAATTTGCATCCTATGTACCCAGTGATAATACTTCTATTTGTACAAATATTTTCTTCGGTACATGAGACCTTATTACGTTGTTTACTTTTTCATTTGGATTTTGTGTACTTTCATGTACACACTTTTTTAGCAATTCTGGATTAAATGCTTGATTTCCATCATTCATACAACTTTTAAGCAAACACAAAATACTTTGTTTACATTTATCGTCATTTAAATGGGCGTGGTCCAGTTGCAATGATTGTTTAAAAATAGTTTTTAAGGGCTTCTGATTACCCTAGAGGTTAAAGTAAGGTTAATTAGAAAGGTTAAAATCTATATAATTTGAAAATGTTAAAATTTCAAGATCGTCATATTAAGAAGATTTTAGGTTTCCAACACCTCTTAACACGAAACTGAGAGAACTGAAATATTCTTTCATGCTAAAAAAAATTTCGTGTTGAAGGATATTGCAAAAAAGAAAAAACATATTTTTTACAAAATTAAGCTTATTAGAGTACATTTTATTTATATAGATAGGTATGTATGCATGCATTTTTAAAAAAAATCAATGAAATAAAACCATTCACAAAAATTTAATGAAATTCAATACAAAATTTCAAGTTTTTGAAAGACAGAATATTCATTGACTTTCGGAAAAACAATCTGTTATTTTTCTTCGAGCACGAAAGAAAATTTTTCTAAAATAGAAAAAAAAATCCCTGTAAATCAAACTTACTGATTTTTACTTACACTACAGTGTACTCGTTACTAAATACCAAAGCCAACAGATAAGAAATGAGATTTTTTTGTGTGGTGTTTGTAGGAGTGAGGGGGAAAGTAGCTTTGATAGACAAGAGTGGCTCATGTCAAAGACTATTCTGAGGGTATTTCACAGCCAAGGTACCTCCTTCCTACGAAACATGTGAAGCTACCTCTCTTTCATTTCACCCCCTCCCCCCCTCCTAAATCGAATCTGCGTGGCTGCGTGTTTTCCGTATTTAGTTTATTTCCAGAAGGGAAATAGTTTCGCGTTAGGAGAAAGTTCATAAAAAATACATAGTAGTCTGTCGTATTAATTAGTGTTAACCAATATTTCATCTTAAGTATTTTCACGTTAAAAGTATTTCACTGTATTTATAAAAATAAACTTTAGAAAATAATCAAATGCTATCTAAAAGAAGCAGAATCTATTGAACAAAATAAAATCCTTCTAAACGAAGCAACAAAATAAGCCCTTTCCATTTAACATTATTCATAATTCTATTATTATATTTTTTCCCACAAATTTTCCCACCACCAAGGAATTTCAAAGACTCTTCTTTAAAACAATTAAAACTGTGCAATGGTTAGAGTTGCAAATCTAGGAAGTGTTTCCTGAATCCTGATTTAGTTTTAAATTTTGTTAAACATGTGTGCTATTTTTCTTAAGTTTACCCATAACAGTTCGCGAAAATCATTTTCATAATAAATATATAAGAGAAATTATGAAAATTATTTTTGCGAACTGTATTTTCAGTAACTTTAATGGTTTATATATATGTATAGGTTTATTATTCCGTGTATGTTTATATATCCTAATTTTTTCAATAGAATTTGCCTTATTTTCCCTCACTTTGATGAACATTATTGTTCTATTTTACTTTATACTGTCTGGTTTATCATTCATGTGGTTAAGAATAGGCCTAACTTTTCAACATGGCTCTTTTTTCACCTATTATGTCGAAAATTTCTGCTGTACGGGGAAGGTGGATTTTCAAAGCATTGCTTAACCCTAAATCGCTAGTCTAATTCAGCGACAGCTCTAGAAATCATGATAAGTCTCCAGTTTAGTCCAAAGTCTCTTTTTGTATCTACATTTGTTGTGTATCTTGAACTACAATTTCTTTCTTCTTGGATTTTTTAGGTTTTACAACTTTATCATTTGATTTTTTATTTTATTATACCATATATATATAACCATTAAAGTTACTGAGTATATTTTAAAGTAACATGATGGGGAATTCATAAATATTGGAGAATCATTAGAAGCTTTTTAATTTGTTATAAAAAATAGTTAAAAACAAATGGACGTATAAAATAGATGTACTCTTTCAATGGAATAAATTTTTTCCAAAGTTGTTAAAATTGTTATAGCTTGCTAAGTGTCTTGTTAAGTGTCTACAATTGTTATTGTCGTCTAAATGTCTACAATTGTTTTATTAAATGTCTTTGTCAACACACAACTGTTGTTAAGTGCATTTGTTTTCTGATATGTTAAAACAGTTTTTTTATATCTATTCTAAATCAGAGGACACTAACTCTATAAACATTGTTCATTTGCACGCTTTTTCAAAATCATCGTTTCTAACATATTTGGATATTTAATTTTAACACAAAACTGATTAACTGGTTTTTAACACGCTTTTATAAGTTTCACTTGTATGCAATGGAATCTTTGAACTCGATTTTTACCCACTTTAAAAGGTCAGATGAATTCGAAATTTTGCACACTTGTCAAGGACCGATGACAATATAATAATTTTATAATTTTGTTTCATTGCCTTGATCAGAATTTTCATAAATAAGGATTTTAAGGATTTCCTGATTTGGCGACTAATTCCATATGCCATTTCTAGATTTGGCGACTAAAGACTTAAGGAGTAACCCTAAAACCACGAATAGGCTTGTGGTTAATACAAATAAAACAAAAAAAAGTACTCTTTATGTGAAAAAGGGTAGGGTGAGTGCGTAGTTCTTCTGAAAATAGAAATAAATAAAAGACTCGTGCATGTGAATAAAAATAATTTATGTTCTTACTGCTAAATATTTTTTATTTTTATAAAAAAATATTTATACGTTTAGAAGTGATGACACGAATTAACATTATAGCAATACATTTAAAGGATGATATAATACGATTGACATTTAATATTTCTTCTTAACACGCTTTTATTAGTTAGATCTGTATATCTATAGAGACGGAATCCTTGAAATATAACGATATGGGACTCATCCGAGGCCCTGTAAGCGGAGAGAATAAATACCCTTCAGATCCATTAATTAATATCCAATGAAGAGCAAGACTAATTTCAGCAGCCACATAATTCCGACTCCAGATATCAAACTCAAGGATAAATTCAAAAAAGAATAAATGATAGTTTTAAAAACTAAAAAAACAAGCTTTTATTGTAGATCGAACTAAAAAATTAAAAATAAATTATAGTTTTAAAAAAAACTAAAAAACAACACGCTTCTATAGTGAATCGAACTAAAAATTAAAAAATAATAATTCCTAATATAAGAGTAAAATGATTAACGAGAAAATTAATGTCATTGTGGTAAAAGCGTGGGGGTGTGCTTTGTACTACATTTTTACACTAACTCAACATTTCGGAATAGAACTGGTAAGAAATTATAACAATTAATATAGAGCACCCCACGCTTTTATCCCAATTACTTTAATTTGCTCGTTAATCATTTTATTTTTATATTAAGAATTTTTTTTTCTTTTTAGTTCGATTCACTATAAAAGCTTGTTTTTTAGTTTTTTTTTAAATTATAATTTATTCAAGCCTTAAATGCTACATTAAAAAAAACTTTACAGAGATAATTTCTTAATGATTTTCCTTTAATATATCACGTTTAAGACGAGTATTCAATATATATACCCATTTGAAAGACTATAGACTGAAGTCTACTCTCAATACTCTTTATTGTATTTTATTAAATCAAGGCAATGAAAGATTATATCATAGATTCACCATATATCGTAAGAAAGTATCACTTTTCATGTTTGTGATTCAAAGATTATCTGCACATTTATCAGTATCATTTATGTCAGTGAAAGAATTAGCTCAGAAATTAAAATTAATGATACTTTTTTAGAAAATAGAAAGTTACTCCTGACATACAAGAGAAAAAAAAAATGAGAAAAATAAAAAGATCAGCTGTATGACTAATGAACTTTTACTAGAAAGTTAATCATTTTGCAGACATCAAACTAACGCAACCCGGTTGCGGTTTGAAGGGGGGGGGGGAGCGGGATAAACAAATAAACAAACGAAAAAAAATAGAAAGTTTGTTCTTTTCAGATTTCTTTTTGCTACCCACTAAAGAACAGAAGAGTTTTGGGTTATGGAATCATTTATTTCCCTCTAAAAACTGGTTCTTTTTCTTCTGTTTTTTTCCCCAAATATATCACACTGCGTGGAACAAGAATGAAGAAACGTCATGGCTGCTGTCAAACCTCAAAAACTATAAAAAAAAATAAGATGGATTCTTTTGAGAAACTGTAACCGAAAAATGCTTTTTCTAGAAGAAAAATCATCATAATCCTCTTAGGATTGACAGCACCAAAAATCCTTTTGCGGACTGTTTGCTAAGCCACGGTTTCTATATTTTTTTGTTACGCCCTGGCTTTCCTACGACTTGTCCAAGTCTTTTTCCAAGTTTCTCTTTTTCTTTTTTGAACTCTCATACAAAATATCCGCTCTGAATCAAAAATGGTCAAAAAGCAAAGTCGTTCTTATTTCAAATATATATATAATTCTTTTCCTCACTCCTGGTGGACAATTTGGAATTTTTTGGAAAAATAGAGATCGCCAAGACCTAGGATTTAAAGGTGTTTATCCGAATGGGAAGGTTGGCTTTTCCAGAACTCATTCACTTAAAAATGATTGAGGCGCCTCTTCTTCGATGTCGAACGAAAAAAGAAAAATGGATTAGGAACTTTTGGATTTAGTGTTTCATTTATTACAGCCGATGGCGATTAAATCTAATTGTATGAGAAAGAATAAAGCGGAAATAGTTTTTTTTTCTTTGATGTTTACAAGTAAAAATGAGATGACGTTTATTATTTGTTATAAAACTGAAACACTATAATCTTTGCACACAAAAAACAATGCATATAGCAACGTTTATTTTGGAGATATGTCTGACTAATTTCTTTTACCTATTTCACATTACAACTTTGAAAAGGTTCTAGTAAACTTCGAAGTACTAGAGATCGCAGCATCAACCCCTCAAATAGAATTAACTAAATAGCATTTCTTATTTAAATAAAATTATGGAAAAATGTTTTTGAAAGATATAGCAGGCTAAAATCTCCCAATAGAAAGAAGCAAAAAACAACTAGAATTATTGAACAATAACAAATGTATTGATGGACAAGTATACGAATATATGCAAAGAGAAATATTATAACAGATAAGCTGATATACCCGTTCTTCGCACGGGTGAATTGAAAAATTAAGTAATACAGATTGATGGATAAAGAAGTTTTTAAAGAGTTAATTTTACGTGAATTGAAAAGTAAACAAAAAAAGTCTTTTGCATATCTCAGCTGAACAAAAAAAACTTATTGTTAAATTTTAAGTCTGTAGATCTAATAGCTGATAAAAAGGGCGATTTTTTTTTATTCTCAGAGATCCTTTCTTATTCTTTCTGTCTCAGAGATCCTTTGTATAGTCTCATGGAAATTTCTAGAAATGTCAATTCTACAATGGTTATTTTCCCCTCAAATTTGTCGCCAAAAGGCGATAAAGTTGCCAATCTGGAAACACTGAACATATTCTGAGGCTATCATAATCTTATTCAAGTACCTGCTGGGAAGCGAGCTTTCTTGTAAAACTCAATTTTCTCGAAAGAGAGTATTACTGCGGTAAAAAGAACATTCGAGGCGTGTCCACTATTATTTAAACCACCTCTTTTAAATCTCTTTAAATATCTTATATTAATTTCAACTAATTCTCTTAAATCTTTTATTTATATTCCTTAAAATATCTTAAATTACTTTTATTTATCTTATTTCATTACATAGCTCTGCAAGAATCTTTTTCAAAAAAATCAGTACTTCGAATTCTCACTTTCCCAGCTTGTAATAAAATTTCGCATAAAATGTGCACATGTAGATTTAGTTGCATTAGGCTTTGAATACGAAGGATACTTCATTAATAATGCTATAGAATTAGAGAAGTACGCTTTTGAGTCGACATTTGAGCTGGTTTATCCTTCACAAGAACTTCCACTCCATGCAACATGAAGACTTTCAGATTCTATTGAGTTTAAAACTCAGCAACCTCGTTATTTCGCTTGACAGTCTTCAATAGAATTTAGATTCGAATGCATAAAACTTGCTAAGAAATTTGTGATCTTACGTCAACATAATCGCAGTTTTTAAAATATTCGGGCTTTTCAGGCTGACTTCCCATAACTTAAAAAAGACTTCTTAAAATATTTTTAAGCGATTATTTCTACATTTTTACGAATAAAAAAAAACTACAACATTGTTAAATTTATTTTTATACAGTTCCATCGAGTAAAATGTCAAAACTATGTATTATAAATATTCTAGTTTAGGGATAGAGGTCTTAAAATATTTTCATAACTGTTATTCAAAAGCTTTCGAAGTTTGAATTTTTTAAAAATCTGAATTTTTAGACAGAAATAAATTTTCTAGTGAAATTTCAAAGCTGCATATTTTATTTTAATTAATATACGTTTTAATATTAATATACGTTTCCAACTTTATATTTATTCATATGTTCACTGTACATATTGAATAGTAAAGACTATTCAATTTCATCTAGTTCAATTGAGTACAAATCTGAAAATTAAATAAACTTAAGAATTTATTTTCACTTGAAATATACAAATCTTTTACAGAGGATTCAGAAACGAATGAATCATATATGAAATGAAAACAAAAATTATTCCATATTACTCGGAATGTTTAATTACCATTAACTTCGTCAAGGAAATCGAATAAAACGTTATTAAGATTTCAAAGGAATTTTATATTTGATAAATTCTAATTTTATCAAAAGACACCTATGATTCCCAGAAGTTCGTGCAAAAAATTTTTCTCTGTTCGCATTGTGGGATTACTTTCTCCTTATATAAAAAGGTGCTTTTTAATTCGAAAGTGAATATTTGATTTGATAAATTGAAATCAAAAATTCCATTTCGGAATGCAGATGATATTAATAATTGCATTTCAATATTTGATTTCTCTTACTTCTTTTTTCGCTAATTAAATACAAGCATCTATCCGTTTTATTCTGATGCATGCTGGGAAAAATGGCGTCTCCCACTTCTGTTCTGAAAGCAGAAAATATTTAATTAGATTGATGTGTTTTTAATTCTCTCATCTTCATGTCACAGAGGGAGTTAGAGATCTAGAAAATAATCTCGTCCCCACCTCCCATACACACTCACACATATGAGGCAAATTGAATTTAATCACGTGACAAACAAAACACGAATTGGATTCGAATAGACGATAAAAAAAAAAGAATGAATGGAACGAAGGCGAAAAAAAAAAAAGAAATGGAGAAAAGAGAGAGTTAATTTCCTACTCTTTCCTCTCTCTATATTCCCAAAGTTCTTCATGAGAGAAATTCCATAAGCCAAAAGTGACATTACTGGGTAAAGAGAAGACTAGGGGGAAAAAAAGAATTCCACACATAAATTTGCTCGTTCCATTTCTGTTTCCTTTTTGGCGGGAGAATGCTGACAGAGTTCACTTCATGTGCTGCCACTCACGCATGAGAAAAATGCTGGTAGTATTCGAACAAAGCGGGAGGAGGGGAGGAAAGTTGGAGTGATAATAATAACAGAAGGATGGAAAGAGAAGAAAGGGGGTTAGAAAGAACACACATACAGACAAAAAAAAAAGAATTGAATAAAATACTTTAGGTGCGGAAACTCAAACTGAGACCTGCCGGCTTCGAATTTCGCTTTCTCTCTCTCTCTTTTTCTCTTCTTTCATGGAAGTTTCTTTTTATTATTCCTTCTTTCGAATAATACTCGTGTCAGGAGAAGGGGAAAGGGGGGTAGAGGAGGATTGCTACGGTTGAAACCTAGAAGAGAAAATATAAAACAGGAATACGATGAAGGAGAAAATACTCTAGGAATACTGAACACCCTGTTGGATTGAAATTGCAGTTGTAAAAGGGAGCATGCACAAATTTTAGTGCTCCGAGTCCTAATGTTGCGGATTTGGAAGAAAAAACTGAACTAAAATGAGCGTAAATGTTTTTTATGACGTAAAGTGAAAGAAAAGAATTGTTCCCTTTCCACTGATTAATTTAATAAGCGTCTCATAAAAAGTTGTACTGCTGTTAAATAAACCAATAATGTATCAAATAGAAACGCTGCATGAAAAAAAAATTTTGAACACTTTATTAAAATATCTTACAAAACAAAAAGAAAGACTTTGGGAACATTAATCATTCATTGTAAGAAACTCAGTGATATTACACAATTATATTAATACTAAAAAAAATCCCATCAATTTTACCTGTTGAAGTCGACTCCTAAATGATGAAAAATATAAATAAATGCTTATTGGAATAAATTTATTTAATCACGAGTTCAGGCATATATAAACCAAACAATTTATTTCAAAACGAAACGAATACTAATTTACATCTGGAATAAATATAAATGCAGACGATAAATAAAAATCAAAGCTAAAGGCTTAACAATAGCGCTATGTCGAAGTTCACCTTTCGATTAAATTATTATTTACAGTATTACAGTAGAAAAATTGTGTATCAATTTTTGAAAATAGGAAATAAAATAATATCTGTAATAATGCGTTATAAAAATTTAGTTCATTGGAAAATTGGAACTTTATCACACACTAATCCATTTTTATTCAGCTAACAGACAACCAATGAAATTGCTTTTACAAGAATTCGTTGTCTGTGGAAAATTCTCCTTCCTACCGCCTGATAAGGTAATAATTGATCTATGTAACAAATTTTTATATTATTTTTTATGTTACTTTTGAATTTCATTATTTGTAACAGGTATTAAATGTAAAAAGAAAATAATAATTGTATTTGCCTGCCCTTTTCAAAAGTTAGTCGAACTTAGTCCTCAATATTTAACGTAGAATTTTTCCACTGAAGATTATAATTTTATCAAGTGGTGAACGTCGATATGGCTCTGTTGGCTAAATCTCATGATTGAATTTTTATTTATTGCCTGGTTTAGTGTTTATTTGAGAAGTAAATTGGAATTCATTTTATTCTGAAAAATATCACACAATGGAATTCAAGATGAAATATTAGATGAGATACTATTTTAGATTTAATGCAGTTGGTGTTCTATTTTAAGTTTATTCTATATTTTATCTAAGTAGCTTCAATGGAGCAATCCACATAGATTTATCATTTTATTCTTAAAAAATTATTCATAAAAGACTTTAAAGAAATATTAGAATGTTTGCCTACATTTTTTAGGAATTAAATTCGAACTTCTTTAAGCAAAACTTTACAAATATTATCATTTTTATGTACATACTATTTTGAATTTAAGAAGTAAGTATAATTTCATAAGATTTTGATATCAAACTCTTCAACAAAGGATTAAAATTATATTAAGGTTGTTCTGTCTCCTGTAATGTAAGTAAATTATTCCAAAATTGACTTTACATACATAGATTAGAATTATTATAAGTTTTGTTATACAGAATTCTTGTAAAATGATATTTTTGAAAAAAAAAATTTTTAATTTAGAAAAAAGAGTAATTTTTTTTTTTAAAAAAAAATTAAGTTGGAAAAAATAATTAAAGAACAAATATTATTAAAAGTTCATGAACTATTTTTTTTTATTTTAATTGTAATTACATATTAAAAATTATAATATACGAATATTTTAATTTTATGTTTTTCCACCAGTCAACTGAATTTGTGTTATAATTATTCATTAAAATTCTAATTACAAGATCTGAAGCTGCAACCATCATTCGAAAATCAGCAATCTAAATGGAATTCGAGTCAACTTCTGTAAGAGCAAATGCAACGTATCACCTGTGCTCTCGACTTAACTTTTACTTTCGACTGAGTCTAAAAACAACATTATACGGTACTTACGTATTATCGCAACAATCGCCAACTCTATTAATAACTCGCCAAGGTGGCAATCCCGATTTCCTATGTGACATACGCGCTGAATCGGCAACCAGGTGCTTCGTTTCATATAATGTCGAAAATAGGTTGCGATAATACGTAAGTGCCCATTATACTATATATAAAGTGGAAAGATACTGCGACATAGCCATCCTGTGATGACCATGTCGTGCCGGTTCCGCGTAAGCTAGAGGTGTGGGATTATCAAAATGATGAGACATAATAATTCTTAATACAACTTTTATTAAGAATAACTTATATTACTTAAATTCTAATTTGACAAATTTAATTAAAGTGAGAGTCAAGCCCAAATTAAATCACGTATTCAAGTCAGATCACGCAACTAGATCCTTTATCTCAATTATCATTAATAATCCTATTCATCTAATTACTTATATCTAATATTACCTTTTTCAGTTCTCCTTTCTTTACCTAGATAATGGCATATATAAACTTTATAAACGAAGGTTCCAACTTCTTTATCTTAGGCTTCTATTCTTTTATAGTAAATCTCATTTGCATAATATCTTTGTTTATCTTCTTGGTATTGGGTTGGAAAAGTTTTGCCATTAATCGTGGCCGTCAAAGAACATAGGAGTTATGTTAACAGAAAGACGCGAGAGACGTCACAATACAGCTCACTCTAGTTTTTTGAATTTGTATGAAATACATTGAGAAATTAGTGTGGGTTTTTTTGCGAAAAGTAAAATTACGTGTAGAAAAAATAGAATAAAACTATACCAAATGAAAATATGAAAGCAAAATCTAACTTCACTACCTCTAACCTCTGTTTCTTTGATCAACTTCAGTTTATAACTGCACAACGAATTTTTAGTACCGGATTTCAATTGTGCTCTTCCTTATACCTCTCTATGAGAATATGGAAGTGTGTGTGTGTGTGAATATATACGCAGGTGAAATGTGACTCACTCTCTCTCATCATGAAATCTCCGGAACTATATGACATACAAACTAGAAATTTCACAGGCATGTTTCTTTTATTGAGTACAGATCGTTAACGGGTTTTTCAAAAATCGACTCTCAAGAAGACTTGAGAGAGTGCTGTGGGCAAAAATTCCCCTTTTTGAACTATGAGACCTACATATTTGAAATTTGACAGACATGTCCCTTTTGTTGTGTAGAGATTCGCAAAGAACGAGTGTTTTGAGGAAATTGACTTAAAAAGCGAGAGAAGGAGAGGGGGTACGATGCAGATAAATATAGTTTGGTCTTAAAAATAAAAATCCTGCCTTTTTTAAATTAAAAGGTGAAGATTATAAGAGTGTTTCTGATACATTTAAAAGCTTAATACAAGGACTTAGGTGTCAATACATAAAAACAATAATAGAAAAATATGCAGTTATTTAACATTACAAAATACCCAGCAAAGCGAGTGGGTAACGGCTAGTATATATACTTATATATAACCCTATAGAATTTTTGCTTTCCTTTTCTAATCTGTAGACTATTGTATCGATTTGCAATAAAATGCATCTGAAAGAATAAAAAAAAAGGAAAATGGATTTTTAAAGAAGTAAAGTTTTCCTCCAATACTCGAAAATGCTTTATGTTTATTTTAATGATTGGTTTCTGAATTTTCAGTTTTTTTTAAAAAAAAGTTATTTTCGAAAATTTAAGGGAAAATGTAATTACACAGGGGATTTCGTTGCTTATTTTATTGTTTGTTCTTTCGGATGTGCTTTATCATGACCTTCAAATAAATATATCTGGGAGGGGGTCAAGTAGAAAATCTTTTGTATTAACATTACTTTCACGATTTTGAAACAGGTAGCTGAAAAAGTCCTTTAATACTTAAAGTATTTGATATCTGTGTTTATTAAGCTTTTCCTGGAATTTCGTAAGATATGCGACAACTTGTGAAACATTTTTTTTTTAAATTGAGATATATGATGGGTTCTTTCTTTCTTTATTTTTATTTTTTTGAGTTAACTGATTTATTTAATCAGGCCCAGTGGTCGAATGGTAGCGTATCACGCTTCCACACCACAAGTCAGGGTTCTATTCCCGAAATGGGCAAGGATGACTCAGCCCTTCATCTCTACTGCAGTGGGTCGATAAATGAGTACCAAGCTTTCTTGGGGACTTTAGCACTGGGGGTCTCGCTTCAGACTGACCACCTGATCGGGACATCTGCTCATGTGCCCAATGGTTACGTATACTGAGATAGGCGCAATAGGCCCTGGTCCTCATAGGCTGTTGCGCCATTGAGTTTGATTTATTTAGTAAATTATATAAGAAAAAAACACAAAAATTGTAAAGAAAACGAAAATTTAAAACCAAAATGTGGGGGGAAAAAACTGGGAAAAATGTTCATGAACGAATTATCAATTCTTGAAAATTGATTGGTTACATTACTATTCATTTTTAAATTATGTAAATTAAATAAGATATATTCGCATTTTTAATAAAAGTATAGCACAGTTTACCTTAGTCACTTTTTTTATTAACATTGCACTTTCAATGGTTATTGGCGAAGAACCTCTTAATTTTGAACCTTAATCAAGCAACTTGGACAACACATTTGCGTCCCCCCCTCTCCCTCAATAAAACATACGCAAAAAAATTTCACTTATATTCTCAACTTTTTCAGTAATCACTGCCCTGTTTTAAATTTTTCGTAAGAAAAGAACCCGCCTTTTTTATAAAACGTGTTTAAATTTGGCATCCACTCGTAAAACAGTTTTTGTACCAGTGAACAGAAAATAAGGAAAAAAAACTTTGTATTTTTATAAACCTAATACACAATGGACTACAAAATTAAAGCATAAAACAGTTTTGTCTTTATATACTAAATCCATGCTTTCAAGGTAAACGGATATCGAAAATTCAATTTTTCTAACTAAAGGAACATTGCATCAAAAATTAATATTGTTACAAATTTTGCATAAACTAGTGTAAATAATTTGTATTTGGATTTGTAATGCCTTTATATTACTCGAAATTAGATTTAATTTGAGTTAAAATTGCAATATTCAAAAGCAACGCCGTCCCTTACGTTATAATAGTGATTCAATGGGAACTTGGCGAAATCTTGGTGATAAAGCCAATTTGGCGTCATTTTTGGTGACCAAGTTGGCCACGACCAATTTGGCGACTTGGTGATCATGTTGGAGACCATTTTTGGCGAGTTCGGGACCCTCTGGATTCTTCTAGGAGAAACCCACTAATTTCAAGACCTATGACGCAAGCGGGTCTTTCTCGAACTATCCGCGAGGGATATAAATAGAGAGATGCTCGCCGAAAGTCAGCCATTGGGAGCTTACCCAGTCTATCCAGGCCTCACAACATCCCAGAGCCCAATACGACAAGTATGGGACGGAGGGACGCTTCGCGTCCCAGTGCCCAACGATGTCCAGCGACCCGAAAGTCAGCCAGTATCACCAATGGGCCGCCGTTAAAACGGCAGGCACTGTAATCCCTCTCAAGTCTTAACTTATTTTTATTTTTATACTGGCATATTTTTCTTATTTTTTACTTATTTAAAAACTAAAAAAGGGCAATGTATCATTAAAAGTCAACCCCCAATGCTTGCAAGAAAGGAGATGAAGACCCCTTCGGGGATCAGGTGCTCCACCCCCACATTCAACACCTATCACCAATGGGAGCTCACACCGACCATCCAGGCAACACAATTTTCTGCGCACAATACATCAAGTATGGGACGGAGGGACGCTTCGCGTCCCAGTGCCCAACGATGTCCAGCGACGAAAGTCAGCCAGTCTGGTTTTCACTAGCGATCAGTTAGTATTCCTCTGACTGAAGCAAATAGTGATTACTTCGACTGTTGAAAGAGTGATTGTTTGTGAATAATCTTTTACATACGTGCATTTTAGACACCGATAATTGTGTCTGAGTACTGTTGAAAGTGTAAAGACCTTCTGAGATTTATTCTGCGAATATTGCTGCTGAATCCTGTATTTCAAGGATTGAATTTTTGACAATAAATTCTCATAGTTCTTAAAGAACTGTCTTGTTCTTTGCGACTGATTGGCATAAAATCCTCGAACCCCGGATCTACGTAAAAATATCCTTTTGTAAAATATACATCGCTTATTATACAAATAAGTGAAATTTTTATTCTATGTTCATTAATGCATTGCATATGCAAATCACATATGGGCAAGACTTAACACTTCCTAAGCGCTTAGTAAAAGTACTTGAAAAGAAACTATGTAAAATGTGTTTGCCATGCAATAAAGTAAACATCTTTTCATAAATCCAATTACAGTGATAAATGGCATAAAACTCATTATGCAATGTTCAGTTGTAAATAAAAAAAACTGGATCATATTTTTCTAATTCTTATAATTTCTAAAAAGAACAGAAAAAACAGTTTGTAGTAAGGCTATTTAAAGTTCGTGAAATGAACAATTTCCGGTATGAAAGTTAATTTTCTCTAAATTTTATGAGTAACATATGTATCAAGACTTACATGGGATTACTAATTTACAAGAAATGATTTTCAACAAGTGGTTTTGATTTTTATACATTTTTTAAATAGTATTTTCAATATTTTTTTGGAATCAACCATTCTCTAAGAAAAAATTGACTCTGAGTTCGTTTCGAAGCTAAGCCTAACGCCGAAGAAAAAATTCTTAATAATCAATAAAAGAGAAAACCCCTTTAATAAGTACATAAAATATGATGATATTCATATTGTGTAAGTGTGTACATCTTTTTTTTCCATAAATATTTATCAAATTATCTAAAACTATTAAAAGTAGAAAAAGTTTTTTAAAAAATGAATATTTTTCAGGAAGGAGATTCAGATTAATGTAATAGCGATATAAAGAACTAAAAATATAGGTAGTAATGACAAAATATAGTATGGTTAACAGGAATATAATCCTGTAACTATATAAAATCTGAAATATACCCGGGAAAACACCTGCTCCTCTTAACTTTTTAATGCAAATAATTTTTTTTTTTAGTTTGAAAAAATGTAAACCACCTGCTGCAAAACCTTAACATCAACATTTAATGAATTTTCCTCGAAAAATTTAAAAAAACATCTCAAGGTAAAATTTTTAAAATTTTAGACTGTATTTGAAAGAATTAAAATCTGTCTGGATCCAAAATGCCTCTATGGACATGACGATAATATTAAAAAATAACACTAGCTCTGTTCTTTTTTTCTTTTTTATTAGAAAAGGATACTCGATAAGTAGCTTTTTTTGGTTTTTTTTTAACTTTTAAACTCTCTTGAATTATTTAAATCACAGACCCCTTGAAATTTTTGAAAAGAAATTTTAATTATTTTAAATTACAAGAAGAATGAAAATATTTATATTTGATTATTTGAAAGAGAAAAAATACAAATTAAAATAATAATATAAAGAATGATTTTAATAATTTTTGATGATTTTAATTATTATTATTATTATTATTACTTTGTTGATACTTTTCCCAGAGACTATATAAATAATTCAAGAAAAGAATTTTTCAGAATTTTAAGCGTGTTCCCAAATGCTTGATTTGAAAAAAAGTTGAATTCAATGTTCAAAAAGTAAGTTCTGTATAAACCTGTCAAAAGATTACATAGGAAACTACGTACAACTCTGCCGCATGAAATGTGAAGCAAGTTATTTTTTAATGGGAAAATATAATTCGCATTCATGTAAAATTCAAAAAAATATGTATATTTTTCTGTTTAAAATATGTTATAATAAAAAAAATTCCTACCCTTTTAGCTTCAAATTTTCTTTTGAATAAAACTATTACAGTTAAACTATTTTTTTAAAATAATTGTTCTCTATGTATTTTATATATATCTTCATTCTTATTCCTTATTCGTAGGTTTTTTACATTTAAATACTATAACTGTGTTCCAGTTCATATTTAGAATATAAAAAAAGTAAAATTCAAAGAAAAATAATTCCTTAATATTTATTTTTTTAGGTCGATTGGAAAATAAAACATTCGAATGAATGAGAAAAAGTTCTAGGGGCTATTTATTTTGTAACCGTCTAAGTAATGATCTGTGATGACGCAGTCGTAAACATGAATCTTTGTTCTCTTGACAACAATTCTTTCTGACGTGTTCTTAAAACTTCATAAATGTAAGTACAAAATTCTACTTTTTTCATGTCTCAAAATTCGATAGTTTTGAAAAAAGTTTTGAATGAGAACTGCACAAAAGGAATTCAGAATTGGAATTTTGTACAATTTTAGACATACTGGAATTCATTCATTCGGTTTAACGTTAATACATATTTTTATTGCCTTTTTTCAGTATTTCCAAAAAGCAAGTTTTTTTATCAAAATATTTCAGTATCTATAATTTATCTGACAGATATAATCAAACAGAGAAATATGATAAAAAAATCTCTATACACTAAGCTTGAAAAGCAATAACAAATAAAAAAAACTAAATGGAATAATAATGAAAAAAAGAGAAAAATGTATTGTTCATAATCCCCTTTTGTACAATAACGTTTTTCTATAGTAATAAAAAAAACTTGTGTGATATTGGAAGATATATTACAGATTGGTATATAATGCAGAAAATACACTAAGTATCGCCATTTATTGACTAAAGAGACAAAACCAATATTTTCGATATGAAATTTTTACAAAAAGTTGTAATACGATAACTGTTTGTGAAAGATTAGTCTATATATGAAAAAACCTTTCATAATGCTCGCAGACGGAGCATTAACAAGCTGACTTCGTAAACCTAATACGGTTAGATGAGTTTAAAAAAATAGTGTATCACTAAAAGAATGAAAATTTACCCAGAAGATCAATAAATTTGGAATGTATGTATGTTTTTAAGAAATTTATATAACATGATCATATTCCAAAAGTAACAGAAGAATTTCCTAATGTTATTAAATTTATCAGTTTTGTGTGAGTGATAAAATTATTATTACGAAGTAAATTTAATATTGTGCTTCTATTTACCTTAATGATATAGAATTTAGAAGAGCCGTCGCTTATAACACAAAATATACGAGTACGTATAATGTGAGTGTTTTATGTTTTTCTTCAATCCTCTAAAGTTAAAAGTAATTTTTCCTTTTAAACATCAAGTAAATGAATGTTTAAACGCAAGCATAACGTTGAAAAAATCATTTTGCATTCTGAGCCTTTTCCTCTATACCGCATTCGTAAGAAAACAAGATTCAATGGTCTCTAAACTAAACTCAGTGGCGCAACAGCCCAGGAAAGCCAAGACCTGCTGTGCCCATCTCAGTTTTTGTGATTTTAGGCGCTGAGGTGCATGAGCAAATGTTCCGGTCTGGTGGTCAGTCTGACGCGAAACCCACAGTGTTCAGTTTCCAAGCAAGCTTGGTACTCATTTATCAACCCACTGAAGGGATGAAAGTCTGAGTGGACCTTGTCTAGCGTCCCAGCCCGGGATTTGAACCCCGGACCTGTGGCGTAGAAGCGCGATAAGCTACTACTCGGCCAGTGGGTTTCCTGATTCAATGGACTCAATCCGTTTTATTAGCATCTTGTTGCTATTTGTATACAATCCCTTTAGTCAATAACTACAGGTTGAACCAATGAAATGATATTCTAATACACTTGAAGTGACAAGAAGATATTCCTAGAGATGATTTCGAGAAAGGTCATAACATGGTAAGTTGATCAAGAAGTATTACGTATACAAATGAGAAATAAAAAGTAAAGATAAATTTGTTTGTTTATTATTCTCGTTAAAATCTTGCGTCTGATGGAATTTTGTCACAACACATTAAATAGGACGATGATTTTGCTTACATAATTTTATTTTATTTTAAACAAATACAATACATTATATTCACTCAATCATAGAATTTGTAAAAGGTAAACATAGTATGGAATAAAGACGAATTCTAAGTATACTCATGTCTAAAATTAAGGTCCCAAACATGTTTTTCGTCATAATTTTTCAATTCCTCCTATAAAATTGATAGAATTTATTTTTCATGTATTTTGAAGACCGGGTAATACAATATCAACCTTCAGTTTAGGAAAAGATGTTTTTAGCGTGATTTTTGCAGATCAACTGGATTGAGACCGTTCAAGCATATAGGAATATTGCCTTCAGTTTTGTGAATATTGCATTAAAAAAAAACTAGTCTGTTTGCTGAAAGAATGACCTCATAATCATTTAGATGATTTCTTGAGAGAAGAACCGTTGTGGGCTTGAAGTTGACCAATCTGAAGCGGAGATGGCTCGATGGTTACAAGTAACCCGATAGTTGTCTCCCGGTTATGGGATCAATTCCGAACAGGTGGTACTTTCACCAGGAGGGTCGGCCAAGTTCGCAACAGAGCATCGACATCTGCACAGGATTGCTACTTGGCATTAAGCGCCTGACGATGTATTGGTACAACGGCTCCTCAGCTTGCTCGTGACCTTGCTGCTGTGTCTGGAAGAGGAATTTCCAGGAAATTAATCTACACCCGTCTTGAAGAGACCGGCTTTTAAGTCCGGCATCCTGTCTAGTGTATTCCTTTGACCGCATCCAGTAGGAAAAACAGGTTATTGTGGAGCTGAAACCATCAGTCGTGGACGCCACAAAAATGGGGGCATGTTCTTTTCAGTGATGAGTAAAAATGTGTGTTATGGTTGTTCTATGGTGACCCTATCTTTGATTGTCAGCGTGAATTAGAGGTGTGGGATTCTCGAAATGAATCGACATTTTAAAATTCTTAATATGACTTTATTAAGAATATAACTTAAATTTCTAATAAATTAGATAAACTTATATTAAGTGAGAATAAACCAAACACACAGCAATAGTTAAACCTGATCGCGTAACTTGGATCACTTATCTAAATAATTATATTATCAGCCTACTTTCAATTCTGATAATATTACAAGTCCTAATATCAAATAATCAGTCCTACCTGAATTCAAGCTAAGGTTCTATCACGGTACGAAGCATCTAGGTGCGCGTGCAATGGTATGCACCTTGTATCAATGGCTGATTATCTCTGTAACTTTATGAAGGCTGTCAATTCGCACTCGTATCTCTTCCTAACATAACTTTCCCCTAAATTGCCATTCTACTTACTGAAACTTCTGTTCTTTTAAAAGCTATATTATTTGCATTTCATTTCTTGGATTTGGGTTGGAAAAGATTTGCCATTAATCTTGGCTTTCAAAGAACCCAGAGGTTATGTTACAGAAAAGACGCTTGAGCCCGTCACAAATGTACCCAAAAAAAAGGGAATCTCTCCGAGTCTTTACCTGTAGATGAAATGGAACTCGCTTTCATCCCTCCTACGTAACAAAAATCTACAGATTTGGTGGCAAAGGAATCCTTGTATGTGATGGAATAATGTTGGGCAGTCGTACACCACACTATACGTTTTCGATGCGAGTACTGTCAACTCACAGCGCTATTGAGGTGAAATTCTGGAAGCCTATGCGAGGTTTTTCTGGGTGCTATGAGCTCTGACTGCATCTTTATACACGATAATGAGTGGCCGTACAGAACTCACTCACATTGTTGATGAATTTCATGAAAGAGCAGTTATTCACCGTATGGATTGACCCTCGATGTCTCCGGATCATAGTGTGACGGGCTCACGCGTCTTTTCTGTAACATAACCTCTAGGTTCTTTGACGGCCAAGATTAATGGCAAATCTTTCCAACCCAAATCCAAGAAGTGAAATGCAATTGTAAATGCAAATAAGATAGCCTTTAAAAGAACAGAAGTTTTAGTAAGCGGGATGGCAATTTAGAGAAAGTTATGTTTAGAACATATAGAATTGTGAATTGACGGCCTACCAAAGATTACCAGATTCCTAGCCATTACTACAAGGTGTATACTATTGCACGCGTGTCTAAAAGTATCTCTGAAAGTGATTGAACCTTAGCTTGATTCAAGGTAGGACTGATTATTTGATATTAGAACTTGTAATATTATCAGAATTGAAAGTAGGCGGATAATAATTATTTAGATAAGTGATCAAAATTACGCGATTAGGTTTAACTACAGCTGTGTGTTTGGTTTATTCTCACTTAATATAAGTTTATCTAATTTATTAGAAATTTAAGTTATATTCTTAATAAAGTCATATTAAGAATTTTAAAATGTCGATTCATTTCGAGAATCCCACACCTCTAATTCACACTCACAATCAAAGATATGGTCGCCATAGAACGACCATATCACAACAGTTCTATTGAATATGTTTGGGATGGTGTGGGAAAAGCCATTTCTAAGCGTAGTTCCTCTCCCAGGACCCCCAGGAATTAAAAGTCCCACCTTTGGAAAAATACGCTTTGTTGCCATAAATACTTATTGACACCCTCATAAACAGTGTGGCAGCTCGTTTTTAGGCTTGTAAAGTAGTTCACAGTGGTCACACTCTATATTATGCAGTAGGGGTTGGCATTAAGTTGATCGCGATTGACCGGGGGACCACCAAGACATTTTGGGGCGACCGCCTGAAGATTAGTAGTAAGTAACTATTTTCCGAAATATTCAAAATTGGCTGACAGTATGAAGATTAACTCTTCTACTGACAATAACTACGAGAACAAACTTTAGATGAAAGTGTTTTATTTTTTATTCTATTTCTAATGGTTTGATAATAAATGCATCATTTGATATTGTTATATTTGTGACTATCTGGATTGTATCTTGCGTTTTGCTTTAAATGTAGTCTTAAAAGTGTAAGATTTTTTTTTTTCAGTTATGTATGTAAGTACATATTCCGTATTTATTATTAAATGATAATAAATATTGTAGACCTTTTTCTTAGTTCATCACACCTACGCCATTGGGTGAACCGCAACACCTTGAAAAATTTAGTAGCTCGTACCCTAGAAGAGTTTGCCTACCCCAGTTATACAGACTTTTCCGAAGTAAGTGCTTTATCTCCGATTCATGATTTCACAATTTTTCTATATACCCCCTTGCCCCTCATAATTAAAATCTTTCTCATATTGCTATATTCTTGACATTATAATATGTCTCTGTTCCAAATTTTGAGGCAACACAGTAAATAATTCCTCATTTTTCACAGATTTTATGTTTGTGACCTGAATTTTATAGACATGAATGCACTTGGTTGCCATCTGGTGGGAGAAGCCAAAAGCATTACAAAAGCTCCCTCTTGTGGAATTCTTGTAAAAAAAAATTGCAACTATCTAAAATCTAAAAGTCAGATAAAATTCTCTGTAACTGTGTAAAATATCAATGTAATCTTATTAGACCAGTGCTTCTCAAACTTCCAATATTCGCGACCCAATATTCAATCATAACTTTCGTCGCGCCCCCCTCATACAATACCAATGTATTGAATTCAATAATACTATTCTTTGATGCTAAAACTACGATACGACTATAGCCTCTTCAGTG
>BMAV01013129.1:225156-235761 GCA_019973955.1 Trichonephila inaurata madagascariensis
AGTACTCTACAAGGTATTTTATAATTAATTTAGCAATTTTAATTTAGCAAGTTAAGAACAAGTTTAATAAATACTGGTGATCCCATAAACTTAACATATACAAAATTATATACAAAAATTAATAATTTTTTTTTTGTACGCTTTATAAATAATCCCTTTACTGCCGATTAAAAGTTACGTGATTCGCTCCCTAATGCCTCCGTTTTCCACGTAAGCGCGTGTATGTGATGTATTGGGGGGGAGGGGGAGAAAAGGAATAAATAGGGAAATCCTCTGATATATGTAAATGCTTCGTAAACACTGTCACGGTTCTTTTATTGCATTCCAAAGCCTTCGTAATATCTTTATGGACAGCAGTGCACAGAGAAGATCGTACTTCGGAAACACGTATATATACGTCCAGGGCATTTAACGCACCAGTTGAGAAAGACGTATATATACGCCGGTGGCACTTAAGAGGCTAAAATCGTATTGTAGCTTTATCGTCAAAGTATAGTATTATTGAATTCAATGCATTGTTATTTGTATGAGAGGGGCGCGATGAAAATTATGGTTGAATATTGGGTCTCAAATATTGAAAGTTTGCGAACCACTGATTTAACCCCTATTTTACACACAATCATCTTCAATGAAGTGAATGACTGTTTATCGACGTCACACTTAGAGCAACAGGGGGGGTTGTTGAAGAGGGGACTCGTAATTTCGAATCATGGTCAAGTGAAGAGAATGACACTTGAGCCAGTACCTGACTCTCCAAGCTTTCTCACCATACCAACGTGTGGACTGTGAGCCTCGACAGATTTAATGTGCACCAGTCCCACTACATGGCGGGTTTTTAGGGGCATCAGGACTCGAACCCACGACTGTACAACGCCATCCACGAGATCATGACCACGACCCCTAGACTACCACTGCTTCTTATCTTCAATGGAATTAGAATTCGAATTTTCAGTTCTATGTAAATGTACATAGACATGAAATTCGTGACTTTAGCCAATGGGATTCCTCGGATAAATTACTTTTTATTATATTGTATATTCACAAGCCTTCACTTTTCAGAGGGTGTTCCATAAGTGGAACAAGGTACAAAGATGAGGTTTTGTAACCTCTCGTTCGTCTTTTTTACGAGGCTCCACGATTCCTCTATTCGCATATACGGACGATACCACGCCGTTCTCGATTCGAACAAGACTATCTTGAAAATAAAGACATGAAATTCATGCAATGGACAACGAGATCCTCAGACTTACACCCCGATTAAGCACGTTTGGGAGGTACCTGAATGAAAGGATTCAGCTCATTGACTTTTCCAAAGAGCATTGTTGAGTTTAAAGCCATCCTGTTGCAAGAATGGCAGAATCTGTCACTACAATTGATCCAGACTCTTATCCGCAGCATGAAATACAGTTGTAAAGTTTGTATTGCTACAAGACGGGATCACGTTCCCTACTAACCGACTTTAGCAGCTTGTTTTCTTTTCTTTCACGGATAGACATACTTCTTACATTTTCTCCATCTTGCTTCATTAGCATAAATCAAGAAGTAAATTTATTTTTGTGTGTTCTTCAACTGTCCCTGCATTTGTAAAACCGTCTTAAAACCTGTTGAGGCCCTGGGGCCTTCTGCAAAAGTAGGCTTCACCTATGACCCTTTTAAGTAGACAGTATAAAACATTCATTATCAAATTTACGTACAAACGGTAACTATTAACAAATAAATGTGCGTGACTTACAATCTCCAGATTCAGGCACAAACCAAACTAAACAACTGCCAATGTTACCAATTGTCATATAGTTCGAGATTTTCAGTTTTTCGGAGAATATGCCTGGGATTTAACGATTGCAATTATTCGGATCAGGATCTGACTGAGGGTGAGTCAAACCTCCCACCCCTTCCAAGACAAAGGGTTTGAGTTGTGCCCATTTGGCCCATACCTTAAATCTGGGATGGGCATTAAGTCAATCGCGATCGACCGGTGGACCGTCAAGACATTTTGAAGTGACCGCCTTTACTAAGACACGCTTACTGAAAGAAATTTATGTATGGAACACTGATAACAGCTAGATTTTAGGATAGTCAATCGATGCGACTGGGTTTATTTAAGCAAAATGATTCGATAAATGTGTAGACGACGAATGTACCTTCATTGGAAGCGAACGCGATGACCCTTAAAATGTTCCAATGCCTCTGTATGGGGGAAATTCCCTACTCACCGACTGAAGGGGAGAATAAATGTTGATGATCAGCTCTTTCCGCGATTCCATGGGTTAAAAAAAGGGTTGGTTCTTGTGCTGACGTCATGTCCCGCGATGGCGCGGGACTCGGAAGCGTACAAACTAAGTACATACGTCGATTTCAGTTTCATCGATCCTCGTATTTTCTTTACTCGATGCATTGAATACGTCCCACGGTGTAGCAGTTCCTCCCATTTTTTCCTCCCATTTTCTATTTGACAATTTTGTGTTACGAGTTTTTGTAGTAAAAATAGTATTTTGTCATATTTTAAAAGAGGAAAACAATGTCGAAAACAAGTGCTAAAAAACGTACAATTTTAATACAGAAGGACCACACCTGCGCCACTGAGTGGACCGGAACACTTTACAAACATTAGAAGTAACCCGCGCGCGTACCCTGGAAAAGTCCGCCCACCCCTGTCTTAAATCATCCTTGCTTTCTAAGTGTGCGGCCAAACTTCATCCCTGCTTAAATAAATAAACATTGTTTTTCATTTTTGAATAACATTCAATGTGTATTTATATAATTAAATTATAGTTGTGCACACAATATAAGCAAATGCACGATTAAAAGTTTAATTTTTGCGCCTCCTTTCACATCAACAGAAAATCCATTCTACGTACAATACTTTCACAAAAATTATGCAATTATCTCCCTTCCCCCCCCCTTTTTTTTTTACAAAAAATATAATTATCCCGATTTGTAACAATGCGTTTTTCTGTGTAAACCCCCTGGGCCCGTGTTTATCGCATCATGCTACGGAGCAACAAGGAAAGAGCAAGAGCTCTTCGATCTCTCGTGCAAACAAAGAGACTCCGCAACAGCAGCAGATAAAAGGTAATTGGATTTCGACCCAGCGAGTCAACGACCTTTTCCAGCCTACGTCAAGAGAATTATATCCCCCGACTTAAGAGCGCGAATCCGTGGGTCTCTCTGGGGTCCGAGCTTGGCATGAGAAGAGAGAGAAATTCATGATTATTATCATTCTAATGAATAACGATTAATTAGATCCAGGATTTCCCTTTTCTTCGAAATATTTGCAGTGGAATGAGCTGTAACTTTGTATTTGAAAGTAAACTGTTGTATGCACACATAGATATGTCTCTACACTAACAATTTCCTCTATACTACATTAAATACACTAGGGCAGAGGTGGAGAACTTTTTGACCATTAGAGGCTACATGTAAATTAAGTAGTAATAAAGGAGGCCGCATAGGTCGATGTACATGTAAATGCAACTTTTAGAAAATTATTATAGTTTTTGTATAGATTTAACAATTTTGTGCATTATGCAGAAATATTATTAAAAAAAATTAAATCCTTGTTTATTTATTATTTGACACAAAAAGTTACAATATAAAACATTTTTGTATTCACCGCATAAGGGTAAAACTTGTTATAACGTTAATTATTGATCGTGTGTGTGTGTGTGTGTGTGTGCAGGGCCGGCTCTAGCAGTTTTGCCGCCCCGGACAAAAATGGAAAATGCCGCCCCTCTCTCTCTGTGTATATATTATTATTATTATTATTATTATTATTATTTAAGTTTTTAAAAAATTCAAAATAATTCGAAATAAAGGACATTATTACTTGTTATTTTTTTTAACGAGTGAAATGAAAGAGAAGGATTCGTCTATTTAAGCAGGCTAGTTTCTTCGAAAAATAGTCTACTAATGGGCTACTAATAGTCTACTAATCACAAGCGCTTAACTTATAGTAACTACACTCAAAACTAAAATAAAACATCTTCTGGGGCTTTCTATATACCAAAACCTCTTATTATCCTTGTCCCCTTTTGGATCGCTGACACCGGACATTGCAAGGGTGAAAAGAATGTCCGTTGTGACCTCATTTCGAGATGGGGAGAAAGTTTCTTGTGAAGGATGTGTAAAAATATTAAATTCCATGCTTTAACATATACTCCCTCCTTAAGCCGTTCAAGTTTCAACATAAAAAAAAAACTGTCATTAAACATACAGAGTAAAAAAAAAATAATATACCTTAAATGAAAACCTATCAAATTTTTTTTAACCAAAAAAAAAATATATATTTTTCAAATTTGATCCAAATGCCGCCCTGGGCAGGGGTCCGTTTTTTCCGGCCCTAGAGCCACCCCTGGTGTGTGTGTTCAAAAGCATTGCAACAGTACAATACAAATTTAAAGGATCTTAGTTCCTGCATTCATCAAAAAAAAATTCCCATCTTCACCACACAAAAAAATACCGGATGGAAAGCAATTCAGTACCATAGGCAAACAGCATAGCATTTTCAAAGCACTAGTACTAAATAATATCAACATAATAATTAAGAATAAGCGAAAAACAAATAAAGAAAAGAAATATCAGCTTGTACAGCGTACGAGCAAACCGAATGCGGTCAACTTTCAGTTGTCCATACGATATAAGGACAAACAGAATTTAAAATGTTAATTTGTATTTTAATTTTACTGTACCTATAATGTTAAAATAAATAAATAATTTATTCATATCGACATATCTATAATATATAGAGGAAAGGCGACTCACTCATTTGCATATTCTTCACGAGAACTCCGGATATATTAGTTACAGACTTAGAATTTGGCAGATATGTTTCTTCATTGAGTACAGATCCTCTTAAAACGTGTTTTGAGCGAAATTTGACGCCAGTTACAGTTAATATAGGCAATATATAGTACTCATTTATTGACTATTAGACCTACAGACTTTAAATTTCGCAGGGTTGTTTCTTTCTTTGATCAAATATCTGCAAGGAATTGGTACTCCTAAGGGATATTATGGGGGCGTAAAAGATAATTGTACTTTCCTTTTAGAAATTCAAGTCCCAGCCTTTTTAAATTAAAAGGTGGTTAGATAAGAATGTTTTTCAATACATTGAAAGCTTAATGCTAGAATTTAGATATTAATATCTTAATAACAATATATAGTCGTGTAATATCAAGAAATTTACAGCAAAACGGGTGAGTAGTAGATTTTTTTATATGATATGGAACACAACTTGTAATTATTTTCGTCTTAAGGGAACGCAATCAAAAAAATTTGGAGATTTCTAGTCTAGAATTCAGCTGCAGATAATGTCGAGTCCTCTGAGTTTCCCTTGCATATATACTTACATACTTCCTCGGTTTGGTGGTATAGAGGTAACGTACCCGTTTCGTATGCCTGTGGTTGCGGGTTCGATCCTGGCTCGTCCATAGATTTTCTGGATGCGAAAATCGTAGGTATGCATGTCATATTATTATGTGGCTTGTAAAGGATTCCTCGAGTATATCAATTTGGCTCTGGTGAAGGCAATATTTAGCATCCGACTAGATCTTGAATTAAAAAACGGGCAATATATATAAAAAATTAAGTCAATTCTCTCTCTCCTACTTAAACCAACAAAGAAAATTTTTATTTTAGCTACTTTTTATTAAATAGTTACAATTATAATATAAATATGTATATACATAGGACAGAATCACAACTTTAAGTGGTAATTCATTTTTATTCATTATCATTAAAGTATCGTATTATCATCCAAAACAATCTTGTATATAAACTACCAGTTCAACTGAATGCTTTAAAACTGGAGGAAAAAAATCTTTTAAAGTTTTGACCCAAATCGTTAAAAATGAAACCAACGTGGCTGTATCTGTAAATAATTAGTTTCAGTCAATCAATTTTAGTTAATTATAATTAAATTATCATATTTTTACCCAAAACAATCGTGTATATAAAATTTCAGTTCAACTGAATGCTTTAAAATATGAGAAAAAAAACCATTTCGACACGTTGCCAAAAGGGTCGCTAAGTTGCCAAAAATGATGCCAACGTGGCTGTATTTGTAATTCTTTGAATAATTAGTTTTAATCAATTAATTTTTATTAATTATAATTAAATTATTGTACTGTCATCCAAAATAATCATGTACTTTAAGTTTCAGCTCAATGGAGCGCTTTAAAATGTATTTTATTAATGATTGAAAATTCCACCAAGATAAATAAATAAATATATAGAGAGTGTGAGCTAATAGTGGTAATTGAATAATTTGTAACTTATAAATTATAACAGTTTATAAAGAACCACAAAAAGGAAAGGAAAAATTTATTTTTTAAATTACAAAAAAGTGTCAATGTCACTATTTAGTCTGTGGTACTATTACAAATTTTTGAAATCTTCTTAAAAAACATAATGCATCAATTGTACTGTCATTAAGCCTGAAACGTAATTTTGTGTAAAAATTACCAGCTATCGAAAGCGCTCTTTCCGGCATCTACGCTAGTTGGTGGTACTGTTAGCAAATGTGTTATAAGCTTTTTCCAAGTATTTACCTCTAAATCCCTCATCTTCAAATAAATGGATTTCTCTTCGGATGTGGTTTTGGGTAAATCTGATTTCTGTATTGTATTTTGATTTGAATTTTTTTTAGTGATCGCTAATTCTAACTTTTGTTCGATTCCTTTTCACTATTAACATTAGTGTCATCATCATCTTCGATAATTGTACAGAATTCTTCTGGGATAAATTTGTGGGTAAAAAATTTTAAGAAAATTTAATGTAAACGTGATTAAATTTGAATTGGTTAGTCTCTTTTCTTCTTTTTCATTTTTAAAATCATTATAATTATGTAGACACCGTGAGACATTTCGTTTTTCGGTATGCCTTTCTTCTGAGCGATTTTTCAATGTAATATATAATTCTTCAGATGTGATCAGTTCTTTCAGTGACTGCAACATTGAATTTATTGCTGCATTATTGTTAATAAATTGGAACCTCTCCAACATAATGCCTTGCCAGTTTTATTGGAAGTTAAGATGATGCAGTTCTGAATATTAAGTCGAATTCACTATCGGAACAATTAATTTGAACGTTTAAGTCGATCATTGCTTTTTGGATTGGATTTTTCAGTTTCAAAAACAGTTCCATCATTAGAAGTAAACTGTTCCAACGTGTTTTAGATTCTAATATTAGCATATGTTTTGTTTTGAGTAAATACCGAATAAATGGTATTTAAACTTGCGAATACCGGTATTACAAAATTGTACAATGGCTCAAAATACCGGTATTGCAATCCCTACATGCATGTCACATGATTATGTGGCATGTAAAGGATTCTTAGAGTATGAATTTGGCTCTGGTACAGGCAAAATTAAATCACGGCAATATTTAGCACATCCAACGAGATCTTGAATTAAAAAAAAATTCATTCAAGCGTTCAAGTTCGATAGCGAGAGTCGCCACTAGATGGTGCGACCCTGAAATGACTCTCAGTTATGAGGACTTCCCGTATCTGCAAAGGAGAAGTTGCCCCAAAATGCATTCCATTAAAAAAAAAAATTAGCTAAGCAGAAATAGTTGCAATTCTTAACTTTTTTTTTCGCCATAATTTATTCACCAAAAAAGTGATGAATCCGGTAAAAATTTATCATTTTTAAAATTGCCAGTAAAACTAATTCTATGTATAGAATATTTTTGTGCTAAATTTTTTTAAGAAAAAAAAAAACTCAATAAAAAACATAAATTGCCGGAACTCGACTCGCTAAATCTTTTTGAAAATCATTCTCAGCTTCCTCAAAAAATTCACTTAAGATTCCGTCCATCTTGAATTTGTGAGCGTAATGTCAATTCTATGGAAATTCTACTTTTCTTTCCCGAGTAGTGAATCGATTTGAATGCGTCCCAAAGAGCAAAAAATAAATAAATAAATACGTAACCAAGGTTTCTCAAGAATTTTATTCCGGTTTCTGAAAGTACTCTTTGATATTTTTAATGATTCACTTGAGAGTTTTTGTAATCTTAAATAAATGTGTTTACAGATACGTCCACAAGTAGAAGGAAAAATCTAATTCTAAGTGAGTAGGAGTTCATTAACCACTTCCTAGAGTTTTGCCCGAACACCGCTGGGGCACTTCCCTGATTTGCCCGAGTAGTGCTCGGGCAACACTTTTTTCTACTCTGATTTGCCCGTTTCTCGTTTTGTGTGTAATGTTTCTAATTTACGAGTAAAGGTAGAATTACAAAAAAATGTCTAAACCAGTTTCAAGGTTAGGTTTTACTGCACTTTTTTACACTAGATAAGGCAGGAATTTTCTTTTTACTAGATCGGTGTACCGCAAGCTACGCTTAATTTGGAGCTCAAGATATAAGACAAATGTGTGATTATGAGAGGCTCATAACAGAAAATAAATCAGATATTGACTCAGATAGTGAGTCTGAAATTTCTCTAAATGATTCTGGAAGTAATGAAGGAGTGTTATCGGACTTCTCTTGTGGTTTAGATAGAATAAATCAGCATCTCTCAAATTACCCAATAACAAAAACAAAAAAAAGAGACAAGAAATAATACAAAAAATATTCTTCCATCTTTTAGATACAAAATTGTGGAATGCTTCCGTTTTATATCAGAAACTGGGAGGAAAATTAAACCATTTGAATTTCAAGCTTGATATTATAGATCGCCTTATTGAAAGGCATGAAGCAGTAAATGAGAAAAAAGGACGACCAGGAATTTTGCCCAGTCTCTTACGATAGACAGGAGAAAACTTTTTAGAAGTGAATCCTCCCACCGGCAAAAACTTGACACCAACAAGTCATTATTTTGTGTTGGTCGAAAAAAAAAAGATTTTGGAAAATGGGTGAGAAAAGAAACACGATTTTTTTATCCCGATTACAATGTTCGACTAAGCTTGTCTCCTGGTTTTAAAATTTAACACACAAAAACAGAATTAAAGAGAATAATTAACCGTAAGCACAATATTTTTTAATTAAATATACATTTTTGTATAGTATTTTTTTGAGTTCGCTTATTTCTTCGGAAAAAAGCCAACTTTAAGGAAAAATATGTTTTTTCAATGAAAATAAAAATAAGCATATTTCTGATATGAGTTTATATGATTGATTTCATCTTAAAAAAGTTTACAAAAAATATGCTTATTTTTTGACATAATATGACAGAAAAAAGAAACTGTTAAGTGGTTAACTACGCAACGCAGTGGCCGCGGTAGCCTAGTGGTCAAGATAACAGGTTCGTGTTTGGTGTGTCGTGAGTTCAAGCTTAGTACTACTGAAGACCCACCGTGCAGAAGAAGCCGATGCGCATTAAATATGACAAACCTAAGACGTCCTCCCCTTGGTGTGGTGTGGAAGATAGGAGAGGAACGTACACTGATTCAAAATGGTCGGTAGACGGTTGAGTGTTTATTAACGTCGAATTCTAACGTAACACGAGGCTGTTGGCGATGAACCACGTAATTTTGGATCAAGAACAAAAGACGAGGACGCCACCTGAGCTGGCACACCATTCCAAAGGGAAGAATTAGAGCTTCGACAGATTTAACGTCCTTCAACCCCTCTACACAGTGGGTCTTTCATAGCATTAGGGCTCGAACTCATGACACGCCGGCAACGAGTTCGAGACCATAAACCTTAATTATCATGGCCGTTAGACAGTAATAAATATATTTCATTATTTATAATGGAGATTAGATAGTATTTAAAATGACTTCCACCCACATTTAATACATAAAAAAATATATTATACAATATATTAAACTTAAATAAACACAGGGAATAAACACACTGGGATCAAAGTCCAAATTAGCAACTACTTTTCAGTCATACTAAATCTTAATTATTCTAATCACAAAGAAATTTGGCGAGAAAGATATCGGTTCAGTATTGTCCACGTCATCTGGCCATTGGCCTGGAATAAGGAGCGCCTGTCAGTATCCGTTGTCTGGCGAGCTTAATTAAACCAATCTAAACAATCAAATTATCATTCTGGTGACACAAAATCATTTCTACTCGAATTATTCGATGCGTTTAACTGCCGTCAATTTAATGCATTATCTTCAGACTCCAGATATAGATTTACGTCATTATGGAGCAGTGAAATGAGGTTTTAGTGATGAATGACGTCATTTTAGACCAAGGACCGGTGCCACAATGGCGGCATCTGAAATGGAACTTATTCATCAAAGGTGAGGTGTGGTCGCGGATGGCTAGTGGTTATGGTCGCGAACTCGTGTCATAAGCCCCAGCTCTACTGCCACTGACCCGCCGCGTACTGGGGCTAATATATGTTAAATCTGTCGAGGCTCAAAGTTCTCCCTTTGACGTGGTATGATAATTTGGAGAGAGGGATACCAGCTCAGGTGTCACCCTCGTTACTTAACCTTGGTTCAAAATTATGAGGTAGGTCACCAGCAGTCCTAGTGTTGCTTTGTAGAGCGCGACGTCAATTAACACTCTCTCATCATAGGTGACAAAGTACAACTTTAAAGTGAATGAATATTAACGTCGCACTGTTCAGCTACACAAGGGCTTTTGGCGATAGACCTCGTAATTTTGAACCATGGTCATGTTTCGAGGACGACACCTGAGCTGGGG
>BMAV01013129.1:244166-256271 GCA_019973955.1 Trichonephila inaurata madagascariensis
CCCCCCCCCCCCCCACCCACCCCCCCCCCCCCCCCCCCCCCCCACACATTTACAAATACAAAAGATAAAATACTTGTCAATCATTTAAATATAACTTCTAACAAATGAATTTTTCTTCAGTCATCCACAGAGAGAGTATAACTTATATAATTTATGGTAAGTTCACAAAATTTTAAGTTAATGCACACTAAGATATCTCAAAGTATTAAATTTAATACCATAAACATACACAAATTTCAGCTCGATCATTCTTGTGTGTGTACAAGGTTTATTGCATTGGAAACTTGATGAATTATATAAATTAGTTATGTTGTAAGAGATTTGTAATTATCAGAATCCTGTTTAAAGCATGTAAGGTTTATGCCAAATTGTGTGACAAATTGCACCTAATTTAAAAAAAAAAATTTTTTTTTATTAAACTCAAATTTAGATGAGGAAATGAATTTTTTGTACTAAAAAAAAAAATCACAAATGAATCTAAAAGGAAATACACTAAAAAAGAAAGAAAAAAAAACATGCATGTTTATTTTATTTATTTCCTTTAGAAGAATTTAAGCAAGAACTTTATTATTTTGTACACTAAGATTATGTGGTGTTGTAATTTACATCTCAAACCTATGGATTGTTTTAAAAAATAATAAAAATACTTGTAATATAATGTAAGCAATTGCAACAATCATTTTAATGCTAATTTTTAAATAATAGCATTATCAAGAATTCTGCAATACAAGTAAAAATAACATAAAGACAGGATTTTATAAAAGCAATAAAAATTTAAATAATTGCTATAGTACAAAATATTAATATAATATGTTAAAGACATATCTCTCTGATACATACATACAATTAGCTACATTAAAACATTCATAAATATTTTTAATTGTACTAGCAGGAAGAGAACCAAACATTTAAAGACAACTTTAAAAAATAAACATTTATGTTTGTTTACAAAGCCCTTCAACAAATTTGTGTTCTTCAAAGAAAACTATTTTTGAGAGGTTATGGAAATATTTTGTCACAGCATTTAAAAATGATTAATGCTTGATTGTGTAATTTTTTTAAAAAAATAAACTTACATTTTAAATCTTTCAAACAAAGAAAGGTGTCAACATATCTAGTAAACAAGAAGGTTAAAAATGACACATAATTTCTTTCATCAAAAAAAAAAAGAAAAAAAAATTTGATCAAAGCATGGAAATAAGTCAAGCACATATTTTTCTTTTCCCCAAAAATCTTAACTACAATTCAGTGAATTTTCTCCTTACCAATATTTGAAAAATTAGTAATCATTTAGGATGTATTACAAAAGTGTTTTGTCAGGCAACAACAAATATACTTTATGTTATCATCTGTTTTGGAAGTCGAGGGATGACCATTTCTAGTACTATCCTTCATCCCTTTCCTGGTTTTAATGCTCCCCAGAAATCTAACCCAAGGTATCACTTTGGTTTCTCATTTCAATAAAGTGAACAAAGCATAAGCATCTATTTGCAATAACTTTAAACAGTTTATTTAATTAATTGTAGCTGAAATACATTTTCTACATATGACATCTCTATCATAACTTTATTCTTCAAGTCCATTTCTCTCAGTCATTAATTTTAGTGAACAAAATTAATCATTATTAACATATAAAACTTGGGTTTCATAATATATATAGCTGTCATAAAACAGCTTCTCAACCCCCTAGAAACTGGTATTTCAAAGACCTGATAATATTGAAGAACACATATAACAAATAACTACATTGATTGCATTACTTTTTAATTGTATATAGTATTTTAGGGTAATATATGATGGATGAGAAAAAATAAAATACATCACCTACTACTAAACAACAAAAAATTTACATCTTTATCAATACATTACATCAATTAAATGACAAAAATTAAAATATAAATGAAAAAATACCTGAATTTTCCAGTTTTAACTAAAACTCCTTTCATACCAAATTTTTGTGCAGCATGTACATCACTGTTAATATCATCTCCAACCATAACAGCCTTAAAAATGAAAACTTTTTAATTAAAGTTATATTTCACAAATTTAAAGAAAGATAAAAAATCTTCAAACCTAAAACAGAAATTCTGATACATTATAAAATGGAAAATATATAGCAATCTAATATATTATCACATAATTTACAACAAGGAAAGGATATTATGAAGCACCAAAGTTAAAGGAAGCCACTTTGGACAATTAATTGTTTTTTGTTTTTTTTTTTAAATAATTTCAATGTTTACAGAATCTAATGACTTCAAAATTATTACATTTTATAAATATTTGTATTTAACAATAAAATAATATTGTGAACTGCAATTATGTAGCTAAAATTAATAAATAATAAGTATCCATTCTGATATTTCCTATATATAAAATCTACTTGAACGCCTTATATAATACTTCTCTAACATGATTAATATATACATTGACTTTACATTATAGAAAAATTAAACAATATTAGATCACATATGGCCAAATGTCCTCAAAAAGAATAAAACAAGTTCTTAAACCTAGATTTACTCTGAATACAGTAGATAAAAATAAAACACTATGCAATGACAGTATAAAAGCTCCATACTAGAATAACATATTTATAAACTTGTAAGTATCAAATTTAAGTAAAAGAAGTCCCATGTAAGTAACGAATTTTTCTCCTTCATTTTTCCATATTTAAAACTTTTCTTAGCAAAACTGAACTTCTTCCTGGCAAGTGATTTTTTTTTTTTTTACAGCTTTAAATTTAAAAATCAATCATGAAATAATATATATTATAAAACATTTCTACTGCTATAAAAAAACTTTAAAATTTGAAACATCAAGATACCACAAAATGAACAATTCATACAAGAAAGATAAAATCCTGTACTATATATAATTTCTCACAATAAATATTTCAAAGAAAACACTATCAAAATAAATTTAATCTACCTCTAAACTTATTTCCATTTACCTTATATACTCAATTCATAATTTCTCCATAATACTGTTGTAAGCGAATACTAACAATTGAAACAGAAGTTTTAAATCTTGAGGGAGCAGCCTTTTACGTTGTTTATATTCAAGTAAGAATTAACAAAAAAGAAATGGGAATTCATTTTCAAGACTGCACTTTAGCTTTTTTTGTTTCCTATTTAAATTTTAAAAAATTAAAATAAAAATACAATACCCACTTGTTACATTTTAGAAAGTATCATCCCACAAATATTCATGTTTGGTTCTATTTCATTCAATAGTTGCCTTAATGATATTACACACTCCTCATTTTGATGATCTTAAATAGATGCATAAATGATATTGCTATTTCCTATATTTAAAAACCCTAAACTTTTCTCTAAGCAAATACTTTCATCAGCCATTGGCTACCATGACCAAATGATCCAATGTTTACACAAAATTTGCATCCAGTCACTGTCCGTAGACCATACTAAATTTATCTTCTAAGTTTTTGAACAACTAGGAAGACTTAATATAATCCAGAATGTTTTCCTTCCTATTATTTATATTACATTGTGCTATACGACATCACTATGTATTAACAAGCTATCCTTAAATTACGAAACTGTCCCCATTGCTTGAGAGCATAGCAAAAGTTTCTAAATATTGTTAACATAAGTAAAAGTAAGCTTAAAAACGAATTGCATAATCAAAAATCAAATGAATATAGAAAAATAAGTCATCATCAAAGAAGCAATACACCTAAAATTATACTGCACAATATCTTGATTACAGTTCACCAATTATGTGAACTTAAGAATTGATATGTGAATTTGAGATAAACTCTAGTAAAAAACAACTATAAAGAATCACGTTTTTTTCTCCCCAAAAATATTAAAAAAATTCCTTGAGTCAAAAACTATATGTTTAAAACATAATAAAAAGCTCAAATGCAACAGATATGAAACTGATATTATACCTTAAGCATTATATATACATATATAATAAGAAAGAGAAAAGTAAAAAAAATATATATATAATCAACACACATACACACAAAAGTTATTCTTTGAAATTTGTTTAAATCGTACCATTATTACAAATATTATTCAAAATATAGATCATAAATAAATGATGAATATCAACAATATTCATTACTAAAAGATCACACTTAAACAAGAAGATTCAAATTCCAAAATATATATATGTTACCACTAAAGTGTGAATTTGGTGAATGTACACATTACTTGGTTAATCTGGAGATTACCTGATTTATTTTGTTAGAGTGTGGAATCATATACAAAAAAAAAATTTCGCACTTTATGTAGGTTACCTTCACATTAATGTAATCTGAATAATCAATCTGAAAAACACTTATTTAAACAAATTTCCTTCCTCCTCATTTTCTTTTCTTATATTTTCTAAAGCCTGTGGTGTTGATCAGTGGCCCACACAGGGAATTTTCAAGGGGGATGTCCAGAATCAAAAGTCCACCATTCCTGTATCATACCCCAATACGCTGCCAAAGCATATTCTTTTAATTCTGTCAATTGTTGGGAACAAAAAACAGTAAAAAATAAATTATTGAATAACTAAATATCAGTAATTAATAAAATATTAATAACAAATACTTAATTAAATTTTATGTACTATATACATAGAATTATAATCAATAAAAAAAATCAAGGATGATGGGGGGGAAGGAGTCTGGACCCAGAGAACCCTCCCTTGTGTGCACCACTGGTGTTGCTGTTTTACTGTCATTGACTACTTTCAGTTTCTTATAATTTACATCAGCTGCAAGTATTCAACATAAGTAATTCCATATACAAATTCCTTTTTGACAGTTATTGTTTGAATTTGTGAAGTGAATTTTTTAAAGCAAGTAAATAAACATTATGAATCAAGCATGTACCAAACTATTGAGTAAAATACAGAACAAATCCATTGTTGAAGATTCCATAACTGGAAACAAAGAAAAAATAAAAGTTTCCAAGAGGAAATAATTATCTTGAGATTATGGAGCAATTGTGTTAATGTGTATATCATAAAAGGCTGTGAAAAATTCAATTAACTGTTGTCAGGTGCGGAAGAATGCATGAAAAAGTTCGTCTACACCAAATTTTTACTGTATGCTTCTCAGTTGTCAATTAAGTAGAAAAGATAGAATGATCAAACAATTAAATCACTTCATAAAAATCATGCAAGCCTAAATAAAAATAATATTTGAATTTCTGCAAAACTTGACAAAAACAAAATTCAGGAAAAAAAAAAATGTTGTACAGCCAATTATTCCATACCAGACATCTGCCAGTGGTGTAAGGTACACCCCTGCATCACAAAAGGAGCCCAGGATTCTAGGGAGCCCAAAGCCTGACTAACACTAACTATGGCTTAGGGCCCAAAAACTTATTTTGCAGGGGGCCCTACTATTCTCCACTGCGCTACTGGCATCTGCTATTAAAATGTAGTATTGTATTTAATTATCAATTTCAACCAGATGGAAAGTTTAAGTTTCTTTTTGTATACCAAGAAACTTTTAACAAAATTTGCTGCATGGAAGCATCTCATCAAAGCAGACAGATAATATAGCCCAGAACATATTTTACATTTTTCTGTTTTTAAGTGCTTCAAGTCATTTATGCTGTAATTGAGTCTTAGAATGTTTAACACAGATGTTACCAGAATTCAAAAGATTTCATTGCCAATTTAGATACGTCTAAAGTCAAGGAAGTGTTGAATGCAGAATTAAGATATTGAAAATATACTCACTACTTAGATGGCTGATAACAAAATAAATAAGCATACAATTTGAATAATTCATAAAGAATCCTGCATATTATTCTTTAAGAAGAAACAAAATAAGAAAAGAAGCCTATATGAAGCCATGTTCCAATGTCCCGCAAAAGAGGGTTTGTCTTCTATCATTTCACAATTAATCATTACTATATCCCATTCAATATATATAACAAAAACTTTGGGAAGTTAGCATATTCACATGAGGTTATTAAGACATCGCAATTAAATCTTACACAAGGAGACATGACATTATCCATATATCTTCTACAGAATCGTCCAGAGAAATATAAGAATTCATTATTTTTTTATTTATACTTAAATTGCTTTCTACATTGTTATCTCCTTGATTGAGGATACAGTCCTAAGACATACTCTACAACTACCCTACAACTAAAAAGGAATCGCATCTGCTGATTGAAGAGAAGAAGCATAGTTGTACAGAACCTGTAAAGAGGACTGTATAAGATATAGATATAGTGTGTGCTTAAATGTAGCATCAAATGCTCACACAGGTTAAATCATGTAGCATGTCTGTTCATGTAATTTGCAATGAAATACAATCAAAAGAAAGGTATGTTAAGAATGCATTGTTTAAGATTTGTTAAAAGAAGACTTAAAATACAATGCAGAGAAATAAATGAAAGTAAGCAAGCAAAAACAAATAAAGAAATTGCTATAAGCTTTTGATACAAATAATTAAAAAATCAATGAAGATGTCAATGTGAGAATTTAAAGTATCTGAAGCAAACAATTTGTCCACTCAATTTTAATTTTGGCTCCTAATGCAACAAAGAATGATTTTTTCCAAAAAACGTATAAGAAATTTTTTATGCAATTATATGCAAGATATGAATTTTAAAGTATATGTAAAAAGAGATTTTTAATAAAGGAAGTCCCTATTGTATAAACATATTTTTAAACAAAACAGTAATAAAACAATCTTTGGGTACTAGACAGTGTTTCAGAAAATATGACTGCATATCTAAATATGGCAGAAATAGGTGAGTTTATCATAAAAAATCAATTGCAAGTAATTCACTGCATCACTAATACTTAGACTGCTCTAACAAAAATAAAACATAATTTTATCAAGGTGTGTGTGTGTGTGCGTGCATGCATGTGTGAATTTACATTTCTTTAACTATAACACTTTTATATTCCTAAATTATACACATATTATAATCCTATATTAACAGCTTCAACAGAGTTGTTAGTCTACATATTAACTGAAGCATACAAAAAAGATACTTTTGCTCAAATAAAGAATTTATTTTTCTGTAACAAGTGTCTTAATAGATAAAAAGTAAAAAATCTAGTTATGACCATATTAGCTAGGGAAAGTGAAAAATAAAACACTAAAGCATATTATCCTAGGAAACCTTTACAGGATGTGTGGTTAATATTTCCAACAAAAGGAATAGTCTCTTAAAGAACAGACTTGGTTCCAAAAATCAACCAAAGAATTTCTTCACTTCTCAAAAGCATTTTGAATCCTATGTGATACATTGAAACCCATAAACATTAATCACTAGACTGAAAAGTTAATTTTTTGTTCTCATATTTCCCAGTCTATCTGTGATAGACTGGTGTAATTATTGATTCCTACCACTACATTCTTGCAGGGTTTTTAATGCTGTATTTTTCCTGTTTGTGTATTGTTTCCTGTGTTTTTAGATGAACCAACTGGCTGCTCTAAGCCCTTGGGTAAGCTCAGTCTTCCTGAGTAAATAAATAAATCTCTTGACTGATATCCTTTACTTGTTAATACATGAAATTCCACAATTCTGGACAGATAAATAGTGTGTTATCTTACTGCCATTGTCTAGTGACACATAGTAGTGTCAATCATATAGAAAAAAAATAGACTAGATGCAGCATAACTAAATCATACTGAGAAGAGCAGTTTCTTCTCAAAACTAGCTGTCTCCTAAAAATTGAACTGCAGATTATGTAAATAATCTACATATCGAATGATTTTCACACTTTTGTGGTAACACACATAAAAAAATATAATTTTTTTGAGGAAATTCTTTTAAACTATATAAAATGAATTCTACCTAAGAAAGAACAAAATTTCTTCTAAAAGAAACCAATTATTTTACTAAAAACAGTAAAATAAAAATTTTTTAAATATAAATATAATTTTAAATTATTTCATTGTAATGATTAATAACTTATTAATTTTAACATGCATTTTTAAAGAAACCAAACAATAATTTATGATTGAGAAGAAAAAAACAAATACAAGTTTGACAAAAAGTCATTACCTGACTAGGACTTACACCCATTTCTTCTAAAGCAGCTGCAAAATAGTCAGGGGAAGGCTTTCCAATAACTTTTGCTTCAACACCCACGGCAAACTTTAAAAAAACAGAAAAATATCTTAAATCTGTGTTTTAACCTATAATAAAGAAAATGTTAATTTGTGCAATATATACTTACTTCCAATGCAGCTGTGAATCCTCCTAAATCCATCACTATTTCACCTTTTTCTTTATAGTATTTACTGAAAAAAGATAACTTCTTCAATATTGCAATCCAATCCAAATATTTAAAATTAACTCTGCAGTAAAGTCCCTATCTGAGTTTACAGATAATAAATAAAATTTAAATACAATTTTTCTACTAAAAAGCATGAATGTTTCATCTCAAATATTACTAAATAAAATATTTAACAAAGCAAAAGTATATTAAACTACATAATAAAATATAATAATAAGCCTTTAAACAACATCAGTGGAAAAAATTATAACTCAAGAAACTTAGATTTCAATAAACATAAAAATAAGCAAGCATGTTAAGACAATTAAGTGCATATTTTTTTTAAATCTATAAAAGAATAAAAGACTAAATAGTAATTGTTTTCGCTGCTGTATAATATGTATTGAAGAAATGAACTAGACTATTACAATATATATATATACTTTTACCATTATACAGTTATTTTAAAATTAAGACAATTATTTTAAAATAATATTTACAGAACACATAGCTAATAAAAATGTTTTAATGCTATATTATTTTATTTATTTCAAACAATAAGTGCCATCATTTATTAAATTTCTACAATGAAGCATGAACAAAATAAAAAAAAATTAACAATTGGAATTTTTGCTACTTTTGATATGATTTTAAACAAGAATTAAAACAATTTTCAAACTAAAAGATAAATTTTATTTAATTACCACTGCTTTCAACATCAAATATACTGAATTATTCTCTTTAATAATGAAGAAAATAAATGTTCATAATAAAAAAAGCATACTAATGGAATATTTCATTCATATTTAAATCATTGTTTATTTCTAGCTGTAAATTGTTAAAGAAATCCCAAAATCGAACATAATAACAAGAGATTATATTCCAATACAAAAGTATAAAACTTATTTATTTACAATAAGAGTTTGAAAAATTATGTATGATACAGAAATGCATTACATTTCATTTTCAACACAGATAGGCTATAACTTCTTAGGTTCTTTTATCAGTATTCCTCACACACAGTTTATTTAGTTGAATAAATATACTTATAAAAGTAAAATATTCTTATGGAAATACATAATTCAATACAACATTTTTATGTGAATACTACATTACTGCATACAGTAATTTCAAACAACTAAATCAGCTTAAAGATTTAATGCTTTGTTTTAAAAAATTAATTTTAAACAAACAGATATATAACTGGATTTCAAAGTCATAGTGCATTATATTTAATATCAAAATTTCAAAAACAATATCAAACTAACTTCATTAATTCAAAAAGTAAATGCATAAAATAGCAGCAAATAAATTATTACCCTTTCCCCATGGAAATCAGAATAGGATTTTCTAATTGTAAAAGTATTTGAAAAGCTTTGTTCATATTTTCATATGAAAAATCTTCTGCTGCATCTCCAATAACCACACAATTAGGTGAGGTTTGATCACAATCAGAAAACTCAGGCAATAATTCTAAAACAAACAAAAAAATGTATTCAAACCATATATTTCAATAAAAATACAATATATAATCATATATAGCATAATGTATCAACATGAAATTATATCATTTTTATTACAATAATAAAGAATATAATACAATTGATGTGAGTATATGGATTAAAATGGTTAAAACAAAAACAAGAGATTAAAAAAGTGTTGACTGTAAGAATGATTAAAAACAAGTGATAAAATAATTAGATCACTGTAAAACCTCTTAATAAATAAGTCTATTTCTTCCTTTAAATTTAATATGGATTTCTGTTTCATAAAAAAATAACATTCCCTTCTGTATGTTTTTCTCATGTATTCAATTCCTGCATCTTATAATTACTTTTGATTATTAATTTCATTTAATTCTTATGCTAGTACTGAATATATTTATTCTACAGTATATTAATTCTGAGTGTTAAGTTTCATTCTTAATTTGCTTTAAATCTAACACAAATCTGTTATCAAGCATAGATTTAATTCAAATTACAAGGATGTGGATTTTTTGCCCCTTCGTAAAACTCTTTCAGCTTCAGCAAAAAAACAAAAAAAAAACCCATATTTTTGAGATTTTGTGGTAGCAGTTTTGAAAAAAAAATTCTCTCTAGCCAACATTATAAACAATTAATAAATTTTCAATGCTTTACAACAGTAGAAAAAAGAAGTGAATATTCAGAATTTTGCAATAAAGAAATTTCTTAAACATATAAATTTTTTATAAGGGTTGCACTATTATAACAAACAGGATAGTTAAAGAAATTTAAAAAGTCAAACCATACTATTTCAATAAAATATCAAATAAAGAATTACATTCCCCTCTATAATGTTCAACACCTTTGAATAAATTTCAAAATAGAGGTAAAAGTTTATCCCATTAAATTACATAATTTACATTTTTCTGAGGAACACAACACAAATATATATATATATTTTCTTTATCAATAAAAGAACATTAATTTAATTTAAATAAGTTTTTGTATCTAAAATAAGTGACAACTTAGCTGATATTAAAATATAATTAAAAGCATCTATACCCAGATATTTATACCATTTAGAATAACTTTAAATGTATAGAATAAGTTAGATTGAAACATTTAGCTGAACCACAGGTATTTTAAAAGGGGGAGAAAGATATACATAAGCAATAAAGATATACATAAGCAATACAGCATCATAACCTTTACTTTAACAATTAATTTGCTTTATATATTCAATGAATCCTTCCTTTTAATATTATATATATATATTATTTAACAAAACAGCTATAAGGCAAACAATATCTCTCATCTTCTTTTCTTTCTTAACATATTTGAATTTTGTATAAATGTTTCTTTGTTGAGTACAAAATATGTGTGAAATCTAGAAACCAATTCTTCATTGAATAAAATATTTCTAAAATATTTTTTAAATATTCCTTACGAGGGTGTACCAGTAAAAACGGCCGTAAATTCATTTTTTTTAAGTAGGCACTTGTAACAATTCCAGGAGAAAGAATCTCAGATTCTGACAGAGAGAAACCAACAGAATTCAGTTTTGAAACTAAGTCAGGTCTTGTTCTCTGAGTTTCATTAGTGACAAATCGAAAAGGTATTTTCTTCTGGCGAAGCCTGAAACATAGATAAGACATTCTAAAACATAGAAATTTATTATATTAACACAAAAAATGCACTTTCTTAAAACTACTTATCTTTTTTTAAAATGATGAAAACTATACAAAAATAATCTTTGGGTTTTAAAGAAACGATATTTTAAACCAATAAATAATAATTTTACTTCTATACATAAAAAAAAGCTTTTTCTGATGCTGTAATAAATTTAGTTATACATAAGGTATAGTCAATAAAAGCAAATACATCTTAACAACATAACAGAGCAAAACCACAGTTTGGACAAATTTACATTTATGATGATGGTGAGGCTTTGTATGAGCATGCAAAGTAGCTACATGGGATGATGTATTGCAACTTTTACAGCCAATTATGAATAAAAATCCATATGCAGAAAAATATAGAGCTTTGTATAAAATTTGAAATTAAAACCAAGACCAAGAGTACAGTCAGAGTTTTTATACAAGCCCTTAAGATCATCCAAGAGTTTATAATAAACCATCATGCAATGAATTAGCAGCTATCTTTTCAACAAAAAATGGTTCTATAGACAGAAAGGTGATGTTAGAGTTTAACTGACAAGTGAATATGACTCTCAATTTGATTACTTGATGATGACTTGACTCTTATATTAACACATGACTTGAAATTAATTTTTTTCCTGCTTACAACACATTGAAAAAAAATAGAGCTACATATGTAAATTACAGTTTTATTGAACTTGAACAATTGAATTTGAACAATGAGTGTGAACCAGTGGCGCACACAAGGGGGGGAGGGTCCTGGGGGG
>BMAV01013129.1:259271-269996 GCA_019973955.1 Trichonephila inaurata madagascariensis
CCCCCCCCCCCTCAAATATTAAATAAAACATAAAATTTAAGTTTGAAACAAATTTAAAGTTCTCATTAAAAATCTAACAAATCTAATATTTTATTAAAATGAAAAACTATTCTTGCTAATAAATTCACTCATTCATCAGATTTTTTTTAAAAAAATAAAAATAACTGCATTTTGAAATAGAATTACCAATTGTTTGAAATTGGTATGTATTGTTTAAGAGTAGATAATTTATTTTGCATTATAAAAATAAAGCATTTTCAATAATAAAGTAAATTTCAATGTCTCTGCATTTTAGAGTTAAAGGATCAAAATAGCATAGAATATAAAAAAAAATTAACAATTATGAGCACCAGGAAAGCAATAATAAATACCAAAATTATTTATAGACTGGGATTTTTTTCCTGTTTTGCATTATATGAATAACATGATGAATAATTTTAAAAGAGATATGCGGTATTTAAAATTTTAAAAAAACAACAACATTACTTGCTGTTGAAATGCATACATATGGCATTCAGACTAAATTCTAAGCTAGTAAACAAAATTATACGTATAGCAAAGATAAACTTAAGTTTAGTGAAAGGTAGCACAAAAACTTTCCTTTCCCTGAAAATTCAATTATTTTATACTTTTAAAACTAAAATTTTATTAATAATAAAAAAAGTTACTTTTGAATAGATTCAGCTGAACCTTTGATAGCTCCTTGACCACTTTCATAAAGGACACCAGTTATGTCTAAAAGAACACCTTTCACATCCCACTGCAATTTAGAAGACATCTGTTGGAAAAAATTTTTTTTTAATTAAATTACATTTCTTATATATAGTTAGTATTATAATTGATTATTAATGTCAATTATGAGGTTGTATTACATTATATTGCTCATTTCTAAGTATTTTTTATAACTAAAAGAATTCAAATCTTAAAATTTACTTTAAAATATAATAAAATTGATCAGTTAGAGAAATCTTAGAGCAAGTTAATAGAAAAGGGAAAGAAACTGTAACAGCAACCTGAACATTAAAGAAATTATAAAACAAAATAAGGACGTGTACTTACGTATTATCACAACCTAATAGCGTCATTATGTGAAATGAAGCACATAATTGCCAATTCAGTACATGCAACACATGTGAAATTTGGATTGCCAACTTAGTGAGTTATCTTGAATGATGGCAGCTGTTGCGATAATACGTAAGTACTTAAGGACCATATAACTATATCTATGTGATGTTGAAGAAGTTTTACTAATTATGGAGTTATCTATGTTGTGGAATTTTTTAACAGAATTTGTTAGTAAACTATGTCAATATATTTAAGTGAAACTAATCTCCACTATATATGTATTTTAACATGATTTATTTGATGAAATAAGGAGGACGTGCCAGGATCCAACCATTTAGTTGACATAGATCAGCTTTTCTCTTGAAATTAAATAATCAAAAATTATGTGTAAATTTTGAAATCTGTTTAAGTTTATTAAAGGCACAGAAGTTCTGTTTCAATTGATTAGCTTTGGCTGAATTAAGTCTCAAATTTATAGCCTTCTGTCTCTGAAATTCAATGTTGTGACACAAAATTATTTTTTTAACTAAAGATGCAGGCTAAGAACATTTATGCATACATTATTTTTATAGCAGTACTGCTACAAAATGTTGTTCTTGAAATTAATTATAATTCAAGCTAAAAAACTGTTTAATTAAAAATATAAGGTTTTCTTTTTAAATTCTTATTATACATACCTGCAAAAAATTATATAAACTAACTCTATTTTCTCAATAAAATATATTTAAGCTATTTGTAATATTTTTAACATTTAAATTAACTGATAAACATTATATAGTACAAATTAAAATAATTTTTTTGAACTTTGAATTTTTCGAAAAGGTTATATGTAATAAAAAATAAATATAACAAGATCAATGATACAACCTATTTTGAAAAGTATATCTGTTTGCAATTCTAAGACAAGAGCTTAATTTGTGTATAGTTGATATTATAATTACCGACAATGAAAAATGACATACAGGAAAAATGGTAAATTAAGATAACTTTAGATTGTCTAGTTTGATTTATATGTTTGATATAACACAGTTCGTACAACCATAACTGAGATGTTACTTCTGTATCAAAATCGGGCAGAATATATAAAACATTAGGATTTTACTTTTCAATCCAAAAAAAAAATTAAGCAGCTTCACATATTTAATCTATATTAAACAGACAATTGCATGCATCTCTTTTAAAAAAATACAATAAATGTCTGAAAATAATGCAAGTAAACGCTTTCAGTGTATTTGATGTTAAAAAAAAAAAGAGAGATAAAAAGTTATCTACTAATACGTTATCTGATATAAAGTTTATTTTTGGATGAGCCCCCTTGAAACAATCAACAAAAGAAAAAAATATATTTATATGTATACAAATTGAATTTTCGTTACATTTTTGGAAGGATTGGTAGGAGAGGTTATTCCAGTGAGTATTTTTGCACACAGAAAGGGCAAATTTATATTTTTGGGAAAGATAAATTGTTTCAACATTGATGCAAAACATTTGGAGTTTTTATAAAAATAAAATTATATATAATTATTTTCTCTTTAAAATGAATTTATTTTCATAGATAATGCACACATTTGTCGCGTCAAAGTTATTTAAATAACACACGAAAAGCTTAACTTAAAATTTACTCAGTCTTGTCTCCCAGATTTTTTTGTCACAATACAGTTACGGTTAACACAATGTATAGTTTCGTTTTTCTAAAGTGTGTGTTTTTATTATTTCTTTTTGGAACCATTTAGTAACTCAGTTATAATCTAAAAAGAGTAAGGTTTATAGATATATTATACAGAACAGATAAATTACACAGAAAATTCTCTTCAATGGATGTTCCTCAGGGCGAATATAAAGCATTTTAGAACGATATCTAGAATATTAATATCATCATAGAGATAATATAAGCAATAAACTTATCATTTTAAAGAATTTATAGTCTTTCTTATTGTAAGAATGTATTAGAATACGAAATAATATAAAAACTTTCATTAAGTTTTCTTTTGAGTGAGTGAATATTAACGTCGCACTGTTCAGCTACACGAGGGCTTTTGGCGACGGACAGGAGCGGCTCTAGGGCCAGACAAACCGAACCCATGCCCGGGGCGGCAAATTTTAAGGGTGGCATTTGAATCGAATTTGAAAAATATTTTCTTTTTTTGTTACAAAAAATTTCATATATTTTCTGAATATTAATGTGTGTGAATTTGGTATTTCACTAAACGTATCTTATTTCCTTATTTTGTACTCTGTAGGTTTAATATCAGTTTTCTTTTATGTTGAAGTTTTCGAGGCGGGAATATATGTTAAATGAGGAAATTGATATGTTTACATATCTTTCACAAGTAACTTTCTCCCCATCCAGGTTTGGGATCTCAATGGACATTCTTTGCACCTATACGATGCCCAGTGTCAGTGTAACATGCTGTAAAGTTATTTTCAAGCCTTCCAACTATATCCAAGAAATAATTGTTTTTGTTTTAATTTAGCTTGTGTTGTATGACAACATTGTGTACATAGTTTTGAGTTTTTGTTCTGACTTGTTTTTACTGTTGATAAAGAGAGCTGTGATATAAAATCAAGCTGAGTATTTGTATTTAAAAAGATATTATTATATTTTATGAACATATCACTCTTGTGGAGATCCCTTGGATCATTTGAGTGAAGAAAACGGTGTTCGCTATGGCGTGAAGTGAGAATCTATTTAAGGTTTATTCCACGCCATATAAATAGTAAAAATGAATGATAAAAAAGTTTAAACATATTTTTAATTTACAGCATTATAAAATATTATAAGAATTACTAATTACTTAGGTTGAAACATGGAAATTGAATAAAGGGGAAAGCACGTCTTTCCTCGTGCGAGTCAGAGAGAGAAGTTTGAGCGAGTGTCCATTCATATCAGTTCACTTCTCCTGCTCGCCGGTTGGTTTCAGTTAAGAGGAATTAGGTGGGTGCCGAGGCACGCCACATCCGCAACCATAGTTTAAAAGTCATAGTGGTTCAAGTGTAGTATAGGGGGGCACTTCGGATTTGACGATTTTTCTTAAGATTTGGCGATTTTTATCTAAATGTCATGGTGAGATATCGAATTCATTCTAAAATAAATAATTATGAAAAAAGTACCTTGGCGACCACATTTAGTCGCCAAAAAAAAAAAAAAAAAAACCGGCCCCAAGGGCCCCCCCCCCCCCTATACTACACTTGAACCAAAATCGGAGAGATATTTCCAGATAAGGTAAAATTTCGGAACTGAAAGACATTATTTTGAAAAGCAAAGAGCATCTGGATGATCCAGACTTTGTGACAAATATTTTAGTAACGGCCGTGAGCGAACGAAAACTAAAAGAATTTGAAAAAGCTGAAAGATTAAAACAGTCAGAATATGAAGAAAGTGGAAAAATAAGAGGACACGAACTGGAGTTGACGAGAATCAAGGCAACATTGCCAGTTTCTGGTGAGTCTCAAAATATTGTTATATCTGGCTCTAAAAAGAAATTTTATCTGCCAAAATTAGAATTTAAACAGTTTAGTGGCGATATTAAAGATTGGCTATACAATTTTGGAGTCAATTTCAACATATCCATGACGATGATGAAATTGCGCCCGAGAACAAATTTCAGTATCTTGTTCAGGCTACTGTAAATGGCTCGCGAGCCCGAGAAGTAGTAGAGAGCTTCCCGGCAACAGCAGCCAATTATGCCAAAGCGGTGGAAAACTTAAAAGCGAGATTTGGTAGAGATGATCTATTAGTGGAGGTTTATGTTCGTGAATTGTTAAAGCTCATAATTTCGGTGCAGAAACAGGAAAAAATATCAATGACATCTCTGTATGATAAACTCGAATCTTATCTAAGAGCTTTAGAGACTTTAGGAGTGACTACTGAAAAATGTGCTTCAATTCTTTATCCCATAGTTGAGTCATGTTTTCAAGAAGACTTTTTGAAAGCCTGGGATAGAAGTGCTACTTCAGCAACCTCAATAGATGCTAAAGAACACGTTTAACCAATTTAATGACTTTCCTCAAGGCAGAAACAGAGGGAGAAGAAGGAATTAATAGCCAGTGTTTTCAGGCTTAATTATTTTTTCCTAAAATGTCAAGCATTATTCCGTACCTTAAAAGCGTACCAAAAGTGCCGATCACAAGAGATCTGTCCAATACCTAAATCTTCCACAAAGTCGGGACATTATCATGCAACTATGTCTTCTTGTTGAAATTCATTTTAGATTGATTTTCTGCAGTTTCGTATGGTAAACACAGCATGTGAATTTTGACAATATTTGCCTGCTCGTTTGAAGCAAAACCTTAAATTATTAACAATAACAAAAGAACCAGATAAGAAATTGCCGAAAGTGTGAAAAGCAGATATCTACTAGTTTCATTTTCATAGAATGCTATTCTGTGAACATCCCAAAATAAGACAAATGTGTTGAAGAGGACTGTTATAAAAGCCAGAAGTGAAAATTTGGAATCCATATCATTAAGCTTCTTAATGATGCCTTCTTAAATATAATGCACTTTTTTCAATTCATTCTATGATACAACTCCGTGCATTTGAATAAGTAAATACTTGAAAACATTTCGAATAAAGCTACAGGTGAGACTATAATAAATTACGAAGATGGACAAAGCAATGAATGCTGTGATGTAAGAAAGCGATTCAATGACAAAAAGGTGTAAAACTAAATAAAAATAACTCACAGGATGTTCATCTGTTATCGAAAATAGCTGGAAGAACTCCTTCCGAAATAATTCATTGTTCTTTGATATGCCTAAGAGTAATGCAAATTTTATAAGAATAATTAGCACAGAAACTAAAACTCCAGTTAAATGATATTTCTTTTTCTTAAAGTTACAATTTGGTAATTGCCTATAAATGCAGCCAATGCCTTTTGAGATCCGTAATACTGCTCGTCGCTTCCTGTAAATCAAGGTGTAAATAACGGTGAATAAAACTGATTGAAAAACATGAATTACATCAGTTTTAGTGACTTTTACGAAAATCAACAGCAAAACTGCGATTAAATTCCTGGAGTTCATCATGCTGAAAACAAAATATTTCAAGAAGTTTTCGCAGCAACTGTCATGATAACTGTAACTGTGAATGTGTACTTGTGTTAACTGTGTATTGTAACTATATATGATTGCTTATGTTGTTGCTGTTGTGAGGTGACGTTGTCATCTCATGCTTAAAATAATTTAACGAAGAACTGTTTGATCGCTTCTGATGCAAATGTTCTGAAGAACATTCTGTAACCAACAAACATAACATGGTGTCAGGAGTTTTAGCGATTATATCGGACTGAAAAGATATCCACGTGCGCTATGGAAGCCTTCCGACCCCCTGCTCCACTGCAATTTTCGCTGGGAAATGTGAAAGAAAAATGGCGAAAATGGAGGCAAGAACTGGAGAATTATCTGCTGGCAACAGAAAAAGACGATCGAACAGATAAAGTAAAAATAGCAATCCTGTTGAACTTATTAGGCAGTGAAGGACTTGAAATATACAACACCTTCAAGTTAGAAACGAAAGCGAATTTCTCGGATGTTCTTCAAAAGTTTGAAGAATATTACTCACCACGACAGAATGTTCTTTATGAGCGTTATAAATTTTTTTCATGAGTCCAACTGGAGGGCCAAGCAATTGAGAGATATGTCACTCAGCTAAAGACTTTAGCATCCACGTGTGAGTTTGTAGAGCAAGAAAACGGATCGATTCGAGACCGCATCGTCTTGGGAATTAAAGACAGTGGATTACAAGAACGACTCCTGCGAGAAAATAACCTCAGTGTTGAAAAAGCGATTGAAATCGTCCGCGCAGCTGAAGCGAGCCGGGAACAAATCCGAAATATGAAGCACAATACAGCCATAATAAACTTCGTGAAGGAAAATCAGAGCAAGCCTAAAACCCAGTACAACTGCAAAAAGTAACCGTGTTTGTAAACCACCATCTTATTTCAATGACTATGTTATGTGATTAATAACTTAAAGGGGGGATGTCATGATAACTGTAACTGTGAATGTGTACTTGTGTTAACTGTGTATTGTAACTATATATGATTGCTTGTGTTGTTGCTGTTGTGAGGTAACGTTGTCATCTCATCGTTGTCATCTTAATAAAATAATTTAACGAAGAACTGTTTGATCGCTTCTGTGATGCAAATGTTCTGAAGAAAATTCTGTAACCAACAAACATAACAGCAACGAACTAACCTTAGTTTTACATTTTTTTGCTTTACGTTCTGAGTTGTTTTTCTTTTTGCTTTCGGCGTAATCTGTCACTTTTATCCCAACCAGATACAAGAGTCTGAACAATAGGGAACAGTTATTTAATGCAAAATTATCAGGAGATTTATGCACTCTGAATGTTTCTGGTATTTCAATTGGATCATTCTTCGGCGAAACATATTTTCTTAATTTTTCAACGAGACTTCATTGGCTACATTTTTTATCGTTATTCATTGAAGTTGTCTTATTTTTTTGTAAGAAACATTTTTAATCTCGGTAAATTCGTTTAATCCTCTAATTAAAGAGTTAAATTTAATCCAAAACAACTGAACAATATATGAGTTGACACAATTTCTAGAACTGTGGCTGTTATTAACATTGTATACTGAATTATTTACTTTAGAAAAAGGAAATACAAAGCAGAAATTTAAAGGGTCAAGCCCAAAATCGAACTGAAGCCAAAGGGTGATATTTTTTTTATTTACAATTTAAACAAGAATAAACATTAAGCAGTGTGACGGCTCACGCGTCCTTTCTCTAACATAACCTCTGTGTTCTTTGACGGCCAAGATTAATGGCAAATCTTTTCCAACCCAAATCCAAGAAGTGAAACGAAAGTATAGATGCAAATAAAATAGCCTTTAAAAGGACAAAAGTTTTAGTAAGCGGGATGGCAATTTAGAGAAAGTTCAGTTCGGAAAAGGTAGAAGTGTAATTTGACGACCTACCCAAGAATCACGGAAATCTCGCCATTACCACAAGGTGCATACTATTGCACTCGAGCCTAACTGAATATCTGAAGTTGATTGAACCGTTGTGGAAATTCAAGGTAGGACAAATCCTTTTGATACAAGAAATCGTAATATTATTAGGATTGAGAGTAGGCGGCGGATAATATAATTATTTAGATAAGTGATCCAATTGCGCGATCTGTTTTAGTTACGGCTACGTGTTTTGGTTTATTCTCACTTAATATAAGTTTTTTCAATATATAAGTAATTTAAGTTAAAATCTTAATAAAGTCATATTAAGAATTCTAAAATGTCTCTTCATTTCGAGAATCCCACACCTCTAACTTACGCTGACCCACAACGATATGGTCGACAAAGATCGACCATATCACAACAGGAAAAAATTCAATATTACTTGAAAGCTAAACTTATTCAATGGTAATATGAAATCTTTATTACAAAGCACTGAAGCCTTCAAAGAGGTATTTGTGGAGCACAGGGAGATAAATTAATTCTATACATTAAATAATATCAATAATTCATTTATTGCTTTAACGAATAGATTATTTAAATCTTCTTTACTTGTGAAACAGAGCTGATTTACATTTTAAGTCGTATCATACAGCATACTTGAAGCCTAATGATATCAAGTCCTGCATATTTTAAATGTTGTAACTAAACACAAAAGAGAATATTAGGAAAATACATTCAGTATTTTTCATCCCTTATTTAAAATATGAAAAAATGAAATTAATATACATGCAGTGAGGTCTTTATACGTTTTAAAAGCCTTTGTAGTCAACAAAAAAAAACTATTTAAACTGTCCAAGGTAGAATTTATATTCCAAATGGACTTTTATTATGGTGATAAAGAATATTCATGTATTTTAATGAATATATGTACGCTAATTGTTTCGAAGTTGTTCTAAACTTTTCAATTCAGTTGCCTGCTTCTGTTACAATGAATAATTACAACATATTCAATTCACTGTTGTGGCAACATAAAGAAACATTAAAGTTAAAAGAAAAACTTGTTAATTTATAAAGTTCTTATAAATTTCAGTGAAAATTTCTAAAAAAAATTCCGAAATACATTTTACGTTAAGATTCTACAATGCTGATTTTAAATTACAACTATCTTGACAGATTCTACATATCTGAGGCGAATTATTTATTCAATGATGAAACACATAACTTCCTTCAAAAACTAATTACTCTCCTCTAATCCTCTCCTTATACACGAATCACGCCTTCAACACGAATCTAGACACAATATCCATTGAAAACTAATCGCTTGATGAATCTTGATTCCCTTGTTAGATTTATTTCTTCAATAATCCTTTGGCGCAGTTCGTTTTCATTTTCGATTGGCTTAAAAAAAGTTAGAAGTCAAACGCTTCGAACATTTAATTTTTTAAAACCTTAGCAAAATGTTTTCTGTTTTATTTTTAATTTTATAACTTATTTTTTAAATTCTACACTGAAGATTAAATTTTTTTTTAATGAAATCATTTTATTTTTTTAAAAAAAAATAGCCATAGTTGTTATACGTAGAACAGTAGCGAGTGTTGTACCATTTTGCCATCCATGTGTTTCTAACAAATCAGTTCAAAACCTCACGTGACGTCATAGTTACACGATAAATACAATCGTGTCTTTGCAGCTAATCAGTTCACGCGCTTCGTTGTTGTCAACTTTTGCTCTTTGCAGAAACTTTCTCTTTTAAAAAAAACATATGTATCAACAATATTATTATATTATATATATTTTGCTTACATAAGTAAGCAAAATATACTTAATTTGAAAATANTTTAGAAAACATTACACAGGAGTAGTACAATGACACTCCGTTACATCTTGCCCACCTTCCTATCTAATGCTTAGAAAATTTCCCCCTATTCCTCTACCACCGATAATTCACTTTACCCACTGGTTCATGAAGGAAAAACAATTTTTTTTTACAAACAACAAATTACAAGACAGTCGTCGGAACTTGAGAGTATCCCACTTTTACAATTTGTGCTTTTTTTCAAGTGTTATTTTTGTAAGTATGTATACAATACGCTTAAGAAGTTCTTTTATTAAAATGTATTTTTAATATGTAATATTTATGTGAATTACTCCAGACAATTATAAATATATACGAGGGTGGTCTGAGAAGTTTCCGACCTAACAAATATACAAGACATTTTTTCTGAATTTTTATTTTTATTTTTCAACATAGTCTTTTCTTGTAACTCTACACACTTCCAGCGGTGCTCCTATCTCTGTAACCCGTCCAAATAGTACTCGGCGTTTTCCTCTGCAAAATAATTGTTCACGAAGGCGATTGGCTCTTCATTTGACGAAAATCTCTGTCCTCCGAGCGCAATTTTTAGATGAGGGAACAAAAAGAGAGATGAAACCCCCACGGAACTCAAAGGAGGTGTCCAAGTTTTTGGGTATGTCCCAGTGGTACGCGAAATTTATTACAAATTATGCTGATTTTTGTGAGCCCCTTTATAATCTTAAACGAAAATTAAAAAAATTCGTCTGGTCCACTGAGGCGCAGAAGGCATTCGACGCGGTCAAGGCGGCCATAACAAAGGCGCCAGTTTTAAAATTGCGGGAGTTTAAATAGCCCTTCGAATTATTTACAGATGCCAGTTCAATCGGTTTGGGAGCAGTGCTCAATCAGGAACAAAGACCAGTTATATTTGCTTCACGTACTCTGAAC
>BMAV01013129.1:270918-334332 GCA_019973955.1 Trichonephila inaurata madagascariensis
GTTTCTCCGTCCTCCATCTCACATCAACTCACTTAAACGATTATTTTATAACAACTGCGCGTGCGAAACGGCTGAAAATTTGGTGAGTAACTGACAACAGATGAACAATAAAGCTCACTTGATTTTATTGATATCTGCTGTCATCTTCACGCTGAGGTCGAGAACTTTTCAGACAACCTTCGTATATATATAACACCATCTCTTCCCTTAGAATCAGCTGTAGTCTTGTAAAAAAAACCACCCTTTTTCATATAAATTTCCTCTCTGCAATATTTTTTTGGCAGTCGTGTGGCCCGAGGATCACTGTAAATTTATTGATGTAGTCCGTAGATCATTTTAATTTTATTAATTTGGTCCTCGAGCATGAAAGGTTGAAGACCGCTACTCTACGCGAGGGGTGACGGGCCTCGTAATTTTGAGGTTGTATTAAATTCAAAACTTAATTGATTGTTTGATTGATTTTGATTTGCATCGCACTGTGAAGCAACACGAGGTCTTTTGGAGATGGGCTTTGTACTCTTGCAAATGATTTAAATGAAAATTGCTTATGAAAAATAATGGAAGACTTTGCAGTAAAGTTGTTACTAGGATCTATTGCATTTGTTAATTACTTGAATAATATATGTCAAGATATATAAGTTATCCTTTTTATTGGATTATCGAATATTTCCCAGTATAAGCCTATAATTTTTAGAACTCTTTTTTTTTTTTAAATGAAGTAAAGGGTTCGTGGTTTGTCTTATATACCGATGCATTATAATCTCGAGAAAACGTCCTTTTTTTAAGAACTGTTATATTTAAATATTTTTTGTTAACTTTCCCCAAGCGATTTTAATCTTTTAAATTTTTGAGTGTTTTGAAGAAAAATTTTACTCTAAAAGGAGAAAAAAAAGTAATAATAAAAAAAGTCGCATAAGTTATTTACAATCTGTGTGAGAATCCGAATTTTCGAATAATTTGTAAAATTTACATGTACTAATCAGAATATCTTAATGCATATGATCATCGTGCAACAAGTCTTTCCTCCAGGACATAAAACATAGGTTGACGATTATCTGCTGTGTACAAAAGAAAATGGCGTAGAAAATGATTAGAGCAGATATTGAACAAAACAACATACGAATGAAAGAAAAGTGTTAGCTTTAGATACTGTTACCAGAAATTAAACTGTCATCGTTTTGATTTGTCTGGAAAATATCCCGCCCATTTTAGCCACTTGGCAACATTATCGCCTTCTTGCCGACATGTTGGAAGTGAGTGAGTAAATATTAACGTCGCACTGTTCAGCTGCATGAGGGCTTTTTGACGACGGACCATGACATGTTGGAAGATTACAGAAACTACATTATTTGTTTTTTCTTATCAGGTTTTCGAATTTTGATGCATTTTTGGAGAAATACGGACTTTCATCTTTTAAATGAATCAGCTTATATTCGCAAATGTACGGTATTTCCCTATGAGAGACCAGTGCTTAAACCTTAACCCCACCTCCCAAAAAAATCAGTACGTGCAAAATCTATAAATGAAATTTTTGAGTAATAGTATTTTTTTAAGCAAGGGTGGTTGTTCGCATAATTGCTGCTTTTGAGCATATGATTTGAACTGCCTTTCTGTGGATCTGAGGCATTGCATTTCTGAAAGTTGAGATGAAAAGGAAGAGGCATTTTCCTTATTATTTGGCTATTTTATTTTCTACCATTACCAGTTGCGATTTTTGAATAAAGGGGTCATTGCACCTTTCAAAAATGAAAATTCTACTTTGGCTATATTCAGTGGCGTGGCTACCACCGAATCAGCCGTATTAATGATACGGGGCTCCCACGCTATAAGGGCCCCAGCATGTGTAACATTTTGACACCATGTCTTGTCATTTTTATTTATTTTCCAAAAAAGGGCCCTAGAGAATTTTGATGCAGGGCTCACTCATAAAAAACTAAGCCACTGGCTATATCTTACTATTCCTCAAGAACCTACGACTTGATATATTCTACAAGGAGAAAGTGGGTAGAAATAAAATCATTTGGAACTGGAGGGGATTGGAATCTACATTGCTTGACTAATTCGTGCCGAAGTTATTTTTTTTCATCACGTTTTGTTTATAAGTTTGTAAAAAAAAAGGCTAAAATATATTTTCCATTTCAAAAATAGTCATAGAAGTGAGTAGATTGGTATTTAGATTCACAAAAGACTTATAATCATCAAGTATAGAAGGAATATTGTGGGTTTGAAGCATGTTAAATCGTGAAGGGGGAAGTATTACCCATCGATTTCGTGTGGGTGATCTGTGGGGTAGCTGCCCATTTGCTCACCTCGTTCGTCCAGTTAGAAGATGTGTAATAGACTGAAACGGAATGTTGTGTTGGACAGAAATTAACGTTCGAAAATGTTCAGTGTTGGGCCATTAATATATAGAGTCGAAAATCTCTTAGTCATAGATATCTTAATCGAGTCATTGGTAGGAGGCCACCAAGTACCGTTACATTTAATAACGGAGGCTGCTGCATGCGAAACTTAGCTGTGCTTACGACATGCCTTATAACGCTTTAAGAAAGTGAATCGAGTGAAGTACCAGTGAATAAGACAGATATTCTCTGTATAATTTTTCAAATTTATAGTCTTTTTTTTATATTACGAGAAGTCATAGTGATGTGGAAGTTACTACAATGCTAAACAAAAACTTTACCTTCGTCCACAGACAAAATATTTTATTATTGAAATTTGCGTATAATGATTCATTGTGTTTAGTGATACTTTGTAAGAGAGAGAGGAAAAAAAGAAAGAAAATATTTTACATTTCTTTAATTATTTAAATTTCGTAATATTATTCTTTAAAATTTTTGCGTTTTGCTTGTTTTGAAAATTTAAGTTTCAACCTTGTGAGAAATGGACGTATATCATGAATATATGATGATAAATATGCAAAAAAAAGCACATTTAAATGTTTAAAAAATCAAGCAATTAATAGAAGAGACATCGTTTGGATGTAGCGATGTTATATATTGCATATATTACTGATGCTGCTTTATCTGTCATTTTAAATTTAAGTACAAGTTTAAGGAAATAACAAGAATAACGTCATGGATATAATTCAGATTTTAGAAACTATAACAATACTGCATCTTATAAAAAAGAAGACAGAAATTACTGAGTAAAAATGTAACATATTAGAGAGGGAAGGTGTTGGGATTTTGGTCGATCATGCCACTCTCCTTTCTTCTTAAGCCATTGTGAAAATAGAGAGCGATCCAAATCTGCCAATCAGTTTTTATACATGTTGCAATTAGAGAATTTTCACCAAATGGAGTGTCAAAATCTATGAGTTAATTAAAATTTGGAGAATTTATAGGTTTCGGCAAAAGTTTTTGACCGTGGTATGAGTATTTGTATGAATCACCAACCTGCCATGACAACTGGGACAAAACGCAATCAATCCCAGTTCGGGACAGCTGTTAAGCGATTTTACTCCAGTCCTCCGTTGTAAGAGACTTGCGGGAGAAGGAGCCACTTCATACCCCCTTCCCAGAAGCGAAATTTTTATGCTGATGGTGGCCTTTCTGAGTGTTACATAAAGAATAATTTCTTTTCAGCCATTACTACAATTGATATGCATTCCCAGTGGTTTTTTTTTCTCTTAGAGAGCCATTAGAATGTTTTTCTTTGACATTATAGACAGTCTCTTGTTGAAATGGCGGGTCAGGTTGACGAGAATACAACGATACTATTTGAATAACTAACCATGATTTATTAGGAATGCCTTTTATTAATGCGAATGGTACTGAATTAAAAATGCGAGTTTTAAGTCATAAACATTTATTGCGACTGCTTTGTGCAGTGTCTCCCTTGCAAGATAATGTACAAGTGTGGGTGAGTGAGGTGGGGGTGAAAATCGCAGCGCCACAACACCTTTGACTCTTCAATTCTTTCATTACCAACCTGTAACATTACACTGTGCTGACATCTATTGCTCATGTCCTGGATTATTACTTCGGCAACTAGCAGTTTGGTTGACTGCTTCTTTGGGGAAAAGTCATTTGAACTGATCATCTTCGGGTCGAGAAACTACACCTTGCACGCGGTAGACAATTCGGATGAAAATGATTCCCTATTTGGGCCAATTGTTAAATTTTTCTTTACCTTCTTTTTGCTTCCATTTTTTGTTTTCGAGTTGCAAAGAAAGAATCGCTGCAAAGGCAATGACTTCTGTTTGTCTTGATTTACTTCACTAATCCTACATCATATTTCTATCTGGCTAAGATTACAATTGGTAATTGCGTATTCGCCTACGCGCGCTCGTTAACAATCTTCTCCAAACAAAACCCATCATTAATGAAGTGACATATAGCTAATAATGAATGAAAAAAAATGTTTATGAGTATACTCAAACATAACCTTGTTTGTAAGTTATCTTACTTTTCTTCTCTCTTTTTTCTGGGTTTATTGTTTGATTAATTGATTGAATATTAACGTCGCACTGTTCAGCTACACGAGGGCTTTCGGCGACGGACCACGTAATTTTGAACCATGGTCAAGTAACGTGGACGACACCTGAGCTGGCAGCCCCCTCTCCTAACTACCACACCACACTAACAGGAGGACGTTTCAGCTCTCGACAGATTTAACGTGCATCGTTTAACGTACGGCGGGTCTTTAGTGGTACTGGGCTCGAAATCGTGACAAGGCAAGCCACGATCCGATACCTAGACCACTTGTCTACCGCGGCCACTCTTTTTTTGGGAGGAGCAGTGAGATAACAATTTAAAATTTAACTTTTAAGGAAGATAATGTAGTCAAGTATTTCGAAAATTATACAGGATTATTTTTATTCAAGAAAAAGATGTTTTAACGTGCACGATATAAATATTTAATTAGAATCAGACACAAGCCGCTAATAATGTAGCTATTATTAAATACTATTTCGTTTATTTAAAACTTAACTGATGTTTTGATAAAATAATGAAATTTAAGTAAGTAACAGAGTAATTTAAATTTAATTATTTGCACAATTGGGTACTTTGGGTGTAAATTTTTCAAAAGCTTCGCCAATTCATTTCTAATACATGAGTATCGAACTATTTATAAATCTAAAAGGATCCTTAGAGGACCATCTTCACAAATCAATATATTATAATTCTCTATAGAATACTGTAATTAAATGACATACATCAGGATTACTTTAATAGGAACATTTTATATATTATATTAATATAATTATAACGTATATGAAATGTGCGCAAGATAAACTTAGTACATGTTTAACTATTATGAATACTAATTAATATCTATAGTCGAGAGAAATCTCTCTCATTCTAGTTTCTATATTATATAAATATTAAAACCATTATGGTATTAAAGCATTATTTGTTCTATAAGCTGATTTTATTCTGAAGCATTTCTATTTTTATTGATGCCTTCGTTACATGACCGTGACTCAAAATTATAAAGCACGTCACCAATTGCTTTTGTTCCGGAGGACTTCCTCACAGTTTCCCTCTCCCTGTGGAAACATTATGGCGATTTCACTATTAATTTGGATTGTAACTTAAATAATATGGAAATTTAAATAATTATACTCACACTCTTATTATCTTAATTACGATTAGAAGGTATAGAGTATTTGTCCTAGGGTCGTCGTAATTTTGCGCCACGGAACAATAGCTGTTGTGATATTTGGATGGTCAGAGAATGTATCCAGCATTATATATAATTTAATTTTAATTCTGTTGTTAACTTATGATGCCTGCATTTCCATATAAAATTAAGATTTTGTATGTACAGCATTAATTATTTTTCAGATGTCTCTCCAGACGTCTTGTACATTACTATATTAATTACCAGTTTAGAAGCTGCTTGGATATTCTACTCCTTTTCAAAAACATCAGCAATATTTTCTTTTACCGCATGTTTATTTTTGTTACCATTTCTCACTTCACTTCATTTATCAGACGCATGAGTGAAGCAAACATTGGGGAAAGCGGGGGTGGGGATAGCGGAGTGCCACCTTTCGAATTACTTCTTAGTGCGATGTTAATATTTAAGTAAATAAATTAGTTTTATTGTATTTATACTGTGAAAGTGACAGAAAAGATTGTGTGTATTTATTTTCATTAGAAGTTTCCAATGAGGTTTTTATTCCTTCTCTTTAAAAAAAATTACTATTTTTTATATACAATAAATACTATCTGGCAGTAAAGCCTTTTATTTTCCATATTTAACGGGATGTCGCGGTATTCCAATGAAATGGTTTTAATTTTCATAAAATCCTCTCTACGCATTTGAACATGGTTGGTTTTCACATTATTCATCTGATTGTGGCTTGGTAGGTAAGTTGCTATTTCACAATTTGATTCCATTAAAGAATTCTAAATAAAATTCTGAATATCGCTTTGTGTTTATTCTAGAAAAAAGTCGCATTACATGAAGGAGATGTTGATACAGGTCTCTACTGCCTGGATAATGTTTACTTTACCTCCAAAACGTAGTTTAAATTTATGAGAGAGAGAGAGATCTCTCTTCAAACATTCATTAAATTATTTCTATGACACTTATTGATTATACATGATTATTAACCAAAAATTTAGGAACTTAGGTATTATGCCGCTGACCAGTTTCATCGATTTAAAAAATAAAAGTGACCAAATGCAAGAATATGCCTCCAATAGTGGAAAAACATTCCTATGCATGTTAAAACTAAATTATCTTGTTCGCGCATGTTCAAATATTATAACCTTGTTTATAATTAGTACTATGCGTTTTCTTTTATTTGTTGTGAAAAATTATCAGATTTCGAGGTCTATTTTCTACAAAAGAGAAAGCAGTACAATATTTCAAAAAAAAAATTCGGTCTAATACAAAAATACCCGACAGACTATAAGTTTTCGCAAAGTGGTGAAACAGAAAATACCACGAATTTGCAAGATATCATTTAGATTCATACTCATGCATATTTATGTGGCATCATTGGCATAAAGAAGACTTATTGATTGCGATTTTGAATGCACTTACGGTGATTTGGTTTCCTGATTAATCTGGGTGTTATTAGATTTTTATTTTAAGTGTTGATATTTTATTTAAACAGAGTATTTAATTCTTCTAAATGTTCGGCAATTTGTCACTAATACGAAAGGAGCATATACAGGAATTTGTCTTTGTGCACTTGTGCATGTGGGAAAATGTTTGCATCTAACAACCTTTTTTTTTTTTTTTTTGAAGTCTTTGAACATTCCGAAATTGGTCCATGATATAATATGTAAGCTTCAAAATTTATTACTAGATGCTTAATTTTACCGAAAAAATGTGTTTATGCCAATTTTTAGTTAAAACGAGTTGCGTAGTTCAACAACGATTCTTTTTGTAGCCTGAGTAATTAATAGGAAGAAGTTAGTACATTACAAGTATGCTATGAAATGCATTATCCGTAACATATAGGCAATATTATGTCCTATTTAATGCCCATCAGATATAATATAAGTATAAGAGTGAATAACCAAATTTTTTTCGGAACATTTCATAGGCACTGTAAAATTTTTCTCCTCTATGAATGGAAATCACTTATTTTTGGTGAATACAGATATTTTCAGTAGTTACTAAATTCTCTATTATTGAAAATATCCTACAAAAATTTTCCGATTAGGTTACTTTATAACTGCTTATAAATTCAAACCATTATTCGTGTTGTATGGGATGTATAATGCGTGCATGATAGGTGTTTAATGCGTTTCTTTCATTTATATGGTTTTTTTTTTCCAATTTCTAATTTTTTAGCTCTCTCTCTCTATATATATATATCTTGTACAAACTTTCAATGTTAATAAAATATGTTTTTAAGAGCTCAGTTGAGATGAAATTTTATATACACGATTATTTTGGATGACAATACGGTAATTTAATTATAATTAATAAAAATTGATTCAATAAAATGAATTATTCAAAATTACTCATACAGCCACGTTGGCATCACTTATGGCAACTTAACGACCCTTTTAGCGACTTGGGTCAAAACTTCAAAATATTTTTTTTTCTAACGTTTTAATGCATTCAATTGAACTGAAATTTTATACTACGATTGTTTTGGATGACAATACCAGACTTTAATGATAACAGTAAGTTTTATTCTAAAATAAAAACAAATATATTGATCACACTGCTCAAAGCAATAAATTAGAAATGAGCACGCACTGTCGCCTGACATAGACAAAACAAAAAGGGAAAGTTTTGCTTCACACATAAAAAATAGATATATGCTGACGAGTAACTCTAATGGTTTTCGCAGCGCACTCCAGAATAGCTTGCAGATGGCCGAATTTTTTCCTACTTACTTGATAATTATCGTTATATTTTGGATACTTCACACAATGTCTTTATAAATTCTAGCCTATATGCTATTCTGAAAGCTTTATTATTGTCAAGTTTCATTAAAATCCATTCAGTTGTTTTTGCGTGAAAGAGTAATAAACATACATCCATACAAACTTTCGCGTTTAAAATATTAGTAAGTACGAACTTATAGACTAAATTTTCACGGTATACTAATTTTAATTTTTTTGCAGCAAAAATGTATTGTTTTTGTTTAAAAATATGTAACATGAATTTTATTATTGCTTTTTTTGCACAGTTTATTGAGAAAATAGTTAGATAATTGTCATCCTACACGATTTTTTAAAATTAGGGAAAATTTCTCCAAATTTACCATACGTCGCATATATTTTTAACACGATTTTTTTGCACAGTTTTCTGCGAAACGTATTTACTGTGTAAAAAAAAGAGTTGGGTCTACATTTGTCTTCATTTTTAGTAATAGTTTTGATGATATGAAAGGTATTCTTAAGATTTAATATACATAAAAAAAAGAAAACTTGACATTTACTACACACCAATTTTATCAAGTATTCTTCTCCAAATTTTTCTTTCTATATATATATATAAAGGTCCATTAAAAAAATCGTAATTTTGGGAAAAGAAAACAAGAAAAATACCATATAGAATATTTTCGTACGAAAATTTGAATCTTTTTTACGTCTTACAAATTTGATGAAAAAAATGAAAATAAAAATGATTTTGAAACACAAAAGTCTAAAGTTAAATAAGCGTATGCAAATAGAGAACTGTCATCTGTTATTTTGACAGCAGCTTTGTAAAATACAGGAATTTCTCAAAAGAAAGTGTTCAAGGGAAAAAAATGTAAAGCTAAAAAAGTCTGACCTTTTCTGACATTTGAAGAAGTACCTAAATCTCCTTAAGCATTCATGCGTTCTATTTTGTCTAGAAATTCTGAAGCGAGATAACACTTTTTAGTTGAGACTTCGTGAAGCGTATGGCTTTTTTCCATCCTACACAATAATACTCGAAGCACGGAAGCATTATTTACGGAATTATTTATTCAATAATTTTTGACTTGGTACTCGAGGTGTGCATGGATTATATTGGTCGAAAATTATTTGCGACCCAATATTCAATCATAATTTTCATCGCCCCCCTTCCAAAAAAATAGCAATGCATTCAATTCAATAATACTATACTTTAACTCTGAAGCTACAATACGACTTTAACCTCTTAAGTTCCATCGGCGTATATATACGTCTCGCTCAACCGGTGCGTTAAATGCCGCGGACGCGTATATACGTCTTTCTGAAGTACGATCTTTCTGTGCACTGTTATCCATAAAATTATTCCGAAGGTTTTGGAATGCAATAAAAGGACTTTTCGGCAGAATTTGCGAAGAATTTCCTTATTTATTCTGTTTTTCCACCCGCACCCCTCCGCAATACATGTCACACGTGCGGCTACGTAGAAAACGGAGGCATTGGGTTGCGAATCGCGCACATCAGAACTTAGAATATTTGTTGGAGGAAAAGCTTATCGTCAGCCATAATCAAGTGATGAAGATGATATCTTAATTATGTATTAGTACTTACTTTCTTACATCCTGTATTTGTACATCCAAAAATTTTTTAAAAATCTCAGGGTTTTAATCGTATAGTTTAAATACGCGATTACCTCCTCCAGGTGCCTGAGAAATACCTCCTCACTCCCTTATGGGAAGCATGAGTGATGCACCCCAAGGATGTTTTTAGACATCCTTTTCAATTCCTACTATTAGCTCACACTCTCTATATATTTATTTATTTATTTATCTTGGTGGAATTTTCAATCGTTAATAAAATACATTTTAAAACTCTCAATTGAGCTGAAATTTTATATGCATGATTATTTTAGATGCAATACAATAATTTAATTATAATTAATAAAAATTAATGGATTAAAACTAATTATTTAAAGAATTACAAATACAGCCACGTTGGCATCATTTTTGGCGACTTAGTGACCCTTTTGGCTACTTGTGCCAAAACTTGAAAAGGTTTTTTTCTCACGTTTTAAAGCATTCAGTTAAACAGAAATTTTATATACACGATTGTTTTGGATGACAATACGATACTTTAAATGATAATTAATAAAAATTAATGACCACTTCAAGTTGTGATTCTGCCCTATGTATATGCATATTTATATTAATCGTAACTATATACTAAAAAGCAACTAAAATAAAATTTATCTTTTTTGATATAAGTAGGAGAATCGACACTTAAATTTTTTATTTATATTACTTACTTATGACATACCTCCTAAGCTGTCAACTCCAATGCACGCTTTTGTCTTCCTTCATCACATCCGCGCTTCATTTACAAATATACAATTATAATAGTCATTTGCATGATTGAATAAATTTAAGAGTGTTTGTTGCAATGTCAATTAAGACAACTCAATTAACAAAAGCAGAAATTGTTTATTTGTTTGGTGCAGCTCAATTAAATCTATGGTGTTTGTATCATTAAATTCAATAATTATTTAGTCATCCAATCACTAAAAAGAAACAACTGTTTGTAGTAGATATTTGTATGCGCAAATACATCTCCAAAAATAATGCTGTGTGAGTAAGCATCTCAATAGTTGTTTGAACTTTACCCTACATCTAATCTCATGGTTCTATTTAGTGTAACGTAAAGTGATTCGTTTTACACAGTTGTAAACACATGATTTTTTCAGGGAGGTGGGTAGATCCAGGGTTGGATGTTCACCATTCACGTATATTCTTTTGATTTTGTCGATTTTCGGGAACAAAAAACAGTAAAAAATTACTTATCCAAAAAATAGTTAGCTTTAATTAATAAAATTAATTATTAATACCAAATACTTTATTAAATTTTACTTACTTGATACATATGATTATAATCAATCGAACAAAAATCATAGGTTTTTGGGGGAGGTCTGAACTCGAGCCCCCTCTTATGTGCGCCACTGGTTTTACATTATAGACTTCCTCTGATGCGAGCTTCGAATCTGATACTTAGTATCTCGAACTATTCGATTAAGCAAGAGTATAAGGACTATACAATTTTTAATTTTACATAATTTCTCAATAATAATAACAGCTGAGAGCTGAACTTATAAATGGGTAATCTATTCTACTATTCGCGCGTTTATCTGTATTACACTATTGGTTAAAGCTTTCAAAATGCATGTATAATGGAATCATCACATAAAAATTATGGAGATGATTGTTATAACGTACAATGTTTTTAAAAACAAACCTCATGTATTTGAGAAAGCACAAGAGCGATATGCCATCTGGATTACTTCCTTTGACGCAGATCAAGGTTGTTCTATAGATTTTATTCAATTATGCAAGTGCTATTGCCAACGAATCTCGTAATTTTTAACTCAATCAAACGAAAAAGACAAACCTGAGCTTGTACCTTCCTCTTTAAATCTTCATATGAAGTAAAGGTTTTGATACTGTGTTGTATCTAACTTGCTGTAACTTTTGGTAAAAGTTTTTTTTTTTCCATCAGAAGGTAATAGACACACATAAATACACAAATTCAAAAAGAAAGCAATAGATTGCTGTTAAAATAACATACGAATTAAGAATTCAATAGATAGCCCACTCGATATTATGTATGCTCAGTACAATATGTCCCAAGAGGAAGCAATGTCGTGAATTGACGTCAATTAAATAACCAACCACCCTGTATTATGTCATCATATAGCCAAAAATAGGTTCATAATACATCCCCAATTTCACTACCTATGTATATTGCTTAATCTAATTGTATTAGCTGATAATCGCGTAATGCGATTGTAACGTACAAAATTCTTGGCGGTTAAGAAAAAAATCAACTTTTAAGTGAATTAAAGTATTTAATTTAAAGTATACATATGTAATTTTTTACACACTTTGCTTGGACATTTTTGTACAAACTTAATTTTGTTCGGTTGGAGGAATAATTTCTAGCTACGCATCGTTAGGTTTTGATATTAATGTGAACAATATATTTTATAGCTACTTAGAAAAGGTAGTTTAGTTCTTATGTGTTTTCTTGTGTATGCGGACCATATCTCTGGCAAAAAAAAATGTGACCTTGTTTAGAAATGACCAACGTCTGGAATTTATAAATTTTATATCCTTATTTTACACAAACATGGATTAAATTCATCTTGCAGATTCTTAGATAATGAGGAAACATTTTTTGGCAGCTTAGTTTATTTTCATTCATGTTGTAATGAAGATGAGATATTGTAAGTAATCATGGATGAATTTTTAAAAATAGAAGCTAAGAAAAACCAGTGCTGGCACATCGCCGATGACATCTGTAAATCTTCGACTATCAGACTGAACAGTTTTCAAAATAATTCCCTGTAATAATTATTTATAATTTCCCTTTCATATTTTTCTACTGCCAATAATGTCAGATCAAAAGATAAATACTAAAGAGTCAATAATTATTTTTATAGAACATATACTGTATAACATGGCTGAAAAATTTTAAATAATGTTCTAAACCCTTTTCCTTATTTCATGGTCTAAGAATAAGATATTCAAGCCTCGATTCAATTAAACCCGTGATGATCAAAGATTGTGAAATCCATCATCACGAATACAGCTATATGAATTTGCATCCGAAAATCTACTAATGTTGTTTTGCATAACAGATTAGATTTTGTGAGTTTGTTCACATTCTTTCATTTGAGGAAATAGCCATAGTTGTAAATCATCAAGATAGGCAAAACGCTTTCTTTTCACTAGTCACCAATTTTCTACTAGCGCACTGATCGGCGGAGAAGGGGATAAAAAATAACGTTTCACGCGCATGCGCACAAATGTCAGTAAACAAAACTGTTCAGCTGGTATTTCATTCGATGTATACTAATAAGATAAATGTAATAAATACTATAAAGCGTTAAAACTCCCATATTCATTTATAAACACCCGTATACTTGTAACAGAATTTATGAAATTCTCAAAGTTTTGTTAGAGACTCACGGATGTTCTATGTGTGAACCCTTGGTCGCACGAAAAACATTCAGCCGGCAATCCATTTCTGCCCAAACGCGTGTTAAGGTATCCGACTACGTACAGAACCGTGATTTTAAAAAAACCTAATGAATGGATAATATTTATGATATTTAGTGTCACTTAGATTAGAAAATGTATATAAAATTGTTTTAAGAATAGTATTACAATAAAAAATTATTTAAGTACAATAGTTTGATAAAAAATGAACATAGAATGACTCACTTTCAAAATATTCTCCTTTTGTGAAAAATGCTTCCATTTTAATAATATTTTGCCTGTATATAGCACAGACCTCTGTAAAGAGGTTCAACAAGAATTTTTTGAAATATATAACTTAGAAGTGGGTTTATCCATGTTTTACAACAACAGAGAGAAGAAATTTTAAGAAAAAAACGCCGGTTATTATTTCAATTGGTGGAACTCTGAAAATAATGTGAATTTTTCAAAAATCATAGTTGAGCTTCTGTACAGAGGTCTTAGCTATATACAGGCAAACTATTATTATAATAGAAGCATTTTTCACAAGAGGAGAACAGTTTGAAATAAGGTTATTCTAAGTTAATTTTTTGATGAAATATCGTATTTAAATAATTTTTTGTCAAAATATCCTTAAAACAATTTTATACATGTATTCTAATCTAAGTGACATTGAATATCATGAAAATTATCCATTTATGCACCTTTTTAAAATCACGGTTCCGAACGTAGTTGGATACCTATAATAGAAGCATTTTTCACAAAAGGAGAACATTTTGAAAAAAGATTATTCTAAGTTAATTTTTTGCCAAAATATTGTATTTAAATAAATTTTTTTCTACCCGAATGTCCTTAAAACAATTTTGTACTTGCAGTCTAATGCAAGTGGCCCTAAATATCATGAAAAGTATCCATTTATGGTCTTTTTTAAAATCACGGTTCCGAACGTAGTTGGATACCTTAAGTCAGAACTTCTGCGTGATCATTGGATAAGTGACATGTTGTAGTCAGCAACTCGTCCAATGCATAGGTGAGGGAAATGTTCATCGAGGTAATCTCACACACACACACACTTGGCACTTATACTCTCGTCTAAATCACTTCTTTCAGGTGCGAGACACAAATTTTAAGAGAACATCTGCCTTGCAGTTCGCTGAGGTTTTGTGTGTTTTTGATTGTTACTCTTTTACAGCATCTGAAAAGTGTATACTTCTTTATGAATCACCCTGTGTTTAGTGAAATAATGTGCATTTCTGAAAAGAGGGTTGAAAAATTTCTTTCACAGCATAAGGTGGTGCTTTTAAAATTGAAGTATAGTTCAGATTCCACTTTCGTTTCTTGTTTGATTCATAATTTCAGGATACATAAATGGTGGCTAAGATATAGATTTAAAAAGTTTTTTGCGATAAAATATTTTTATTTTCCAAACATAAATTTACATCTTTATACAATGGGCTCAATTCATGAAGTCACATGATAAAAACAAACACATGTTTTCCATTGAATTCAAAACAAGCATTAAACTAATTGTACTTGTTCTATTTGTAAAACTCAGATAAAATTTCAAATTTTAGATTTGGGTAAAGATGTTTAAAGGTTAGGGAAAAAAGAAATTCTTCTAAAAGGATTTTTTAAATTAAAAAAAATCATATGTTATGTGTATATTTTTTAAAAAATGCATTTTGTATACATATGTAATTTTTAAGAGAAGATTTCTGCAAAGAGCAAAACTTGGCAACACCGGAGGAGCGCGTGAGCTGATTAGCTGGAAACACTAGATAGTTTTTAACGCGTGACTATGACGTCGCATGAGTGTTTAAATTGATTGGCTGGAATCACGTGGCTTTCACTATCATGTGACTATGACGTCACATGAATTGAGCCCATTGTTATATCGTTTTAAAAATTGAAAGACACTTATAAATATATCCAGAGAAAAATTTCGAAATTGATACCCATTTTCTTGTAATAGTTATCTGCAATAAAAATATACTTTTAGTATTTAAAAGCACAATTAATCGTACATTAAGGCCTTTTTTATTACTAAATGTTTTTTGGAGAGAAATTTAAATTTTTAAATTTACTTTCTGCATTATGTTAAGACATTGGAATAGGCATTGATGCATTGATTTCGATTTCCAAGCTATGTTACGGGCATGGGCTCTTCATACATCGACTTGTGAATATCCAACACCAATATGTCAAATTTCACTTTAGTCTTACATATCTTAATTATAAAGAAACTGCATAAAACTGAAAACATTTAATAAAACGATTTAATATTTCAAATGAAATATTTATCAACCCGCTTTTTTAAACTTGCGTAGTTAGTAAACCTAGCTTAGCATGACAAAAAAATCTTAGAAACCAATAATAACCCTCTGCAATAACCTTCGAATAATGCAAAAATAATAAGCGGATTAACAGCTAATTCCTATGTTTCAGTGAACTCACTGTAAAAACACGGGATAAATTATTTTCGAAAATAACCTGCTGTTTAACTTTCGGAAAGCTTAAGTTGAGGTGAGTAATCCCACGGAGCAAGATAAACATGCCTAACAGTTTTCTGGAACTGATCCCTTTTGCTCTGAGGCAAATCAGGAAGATCGGAGGTTCCGGGAAGTTATTGACGTTTTTGGGGGGACAGCCTGCGTGGATTTGTTGATTTTGTCGACATTTTCGCAGATGTTACACATAAACCAAGGTCTGGATCAATTATATTGGAGTGCATTTTCTTTCAAGGTTTTAGGGGCCATTCGGTTAAGTTACAGAGTATCTTCTTTAAGTAAACCAACTAGAACCGAAGTCCATTAAGTGGTAAAAGAAAATTAATTATTCAGATTCTACTATTTTTGGAACTAGTGGTTCTTATTTTTGTTTCATGATTCAGTTGAATTAGCAGATATCGGTGCTTTGATTGGGGACTGAATGTTGGTATGAAAAAATTTCAACTATATTATCCTGAATTTTTATTTCATCTTATACGGCAAATTTTGCACATTTTTAGAATTGAAGTAACTGTGTACGTGGTAATATTTGAAAATAATTTATATTCATTTCACTGACGGAACTACTCCTGAGAAGGCACTGTATGAAACTTCCTTGGGGCCTCTTTTTGGACTCCTTAACGTTTTACGACTTTTTCAGTATTTACGTATTATCGCAACCTATTGGCGAGATTATATGGAATGAAGCACATGATTACCAATTCAGCGCATACGACAGATACGAAATTGAGGTTGCCAACTTGGAAAGTTTTCTTCGACGTTGGCGATTGTTGCGATAATACGTAAGTACAATTTTTTCTTGCCCAGTTAGATGTCCTGTATCATTGATATGACTGATTCAGTGGTAGCTATGCCCCTCATTTATTTCTTTGATCTTTGTTTTTCTGAAATTAAAATATTAGAAGTTTTTTAACAAATGAATTACATGAAGAAGACTGTGGTAGTAATTTATTCATGATTCAAAATTAAGAAATCCAATGCCAATAGCTCTCTTTTTGCTGTGAGAGTGACATTAATAAAATACTAACAAATTAATAAATGTACTAGTTTGATAACTGAGGATAATTGAACAATTTTATATTACCTATATTTGAAAAATTTACATGGCTTTTCTGTAATGTCTCAATGTAATACTGACAAGAGCTGAAAATTCAAAAAATTAATATATTAACACATTTAATGAAAAAATCTTCTCGCTAAAAATAAATAAGAAGTACACTGCTGTTCATTAAAATTGCATATTATAAAAATAGAAGACTTTGCTTGTGGTTCATGTAAGCCATAATGGAAGCAGACGTGGTTCAATTTATTGGAAATTTTGTGCTATACAGATGATATTCACGTTCTTCGTCATTTTGCATACTTAACGAATGCATTGCTTCTCATTGCCTTAAATTGGGCATTTTTATATTCTTAATAGCTAGGATATTTCTTGATGTTGCATGAATATACACATATACTGTTTTTAAGTTATCTATATATAAATCTTACCATTCAAATGTATTGAAAAACATTCGTATGGCCTCTTAATTTAAAAAGGACTAGAATTTATAAAACTAAAAATCTATTTATTTTTAAGCTCCCTTAACATCTCTTGCAAGTTCATTTCTTTAAAACCTGTTCTTAGGGGATTTCTATTTAAAAAAAGCATCCTTACCAAATTTCAAATTTGTGGATCTAATGGTTCAAAAACTGATATTTGTTTATCTGCTGGGTGTCCTCGAATGTCATGTACAAACTTGCAGAGGAGATAAGGAACATCCTAAAGAGTCATAATTATGCGGAAAGCATGAGGGGAAATGTAACCCTAACGAGACAAAGATACACAAAGACAGTAAGGTCACAATGCAGAATGTAGTGTAAAACGCTTTATTACAAAAACAAAAACAATAATAAATTAAAAATATGACATTAAAGCATAACAGGAGGTGTTTTAAAATACTGCCACTGTGGCATGTATGTACGCACGACACCGACTTGACATGGATTGACGGACATGTTTGAAAATACCGGGTATTTCACGGATCGAAGCAGCAGCGATGGATTTTCATGCCATTAGGTCCATTTCAGAACTGACGGGCGTGTTGCCAATCGTGGCTTTGAAAGATCCATGTTTCGCCAGTTTCTGATGCACCCGAGAGAACGTTTGAGGATTCGGTTGCAACCTCGTTAGATATCTTTTGCCACGCAACCGAACAGCAACACGTTCACTTCAGGTGGCTGGATTGCAGATGAAGTGGATATCCGCCAACTCGGCATTCGTTTAGCGATTCATGCTCATCGTACGCTGTTCAAGTCTGAAATGAGGAAACCACATGTGTTCTGACCTTGCGAGATCAAGTGAAGCGCCACCTATCGCTTTCCGCCCATGCTTTCCTGTGTAATTATGGCTCCTCACGATGTGCTCTATATCCCCTTCAAGTATGTGCATGGCATTCGGGGACACCCTGTATAATCCCCCGCAATCTAACTTTGGGAGTTGATTCCCTTTCAATCCAATACTAGCGAATCTCTACTCAAGAAAAGAAACATGCTTGCCTAATTTCAAATCTGCAGGTTTAATAGTTTGGGAGATTTTGTGATGAGAGTAAGAGTGTGAGTGAGTATCAGTGGTTTTCCTTCTTTATATATAGAAAAATTGAGGGATAATATTTGAATATATACGGAGATTGTTCTGAAAAAGAAAACAGAATTTAATATAAATTATGTTGCTCTGTACAAATGTAAAATTATATTCAACGGCAGATAAGATTCATGTAAATAAAAATATAAAATTAAATATTTGATCATATTGCTAATGAATTTCTAAAATTATAAAATCTGTTATATGCAACATTTTTCACATTAATAGAAATAGGAACTATTTCAAACTTCAGAAGAACTGAAACAATTTAAAATGGTGTCTACAGTCTAAGGTAGGTATTCGTAGAAATCTGCAAGATAATTTAAAAATGCAAACAGTAAAAATATAAAAAAAAATTACTGTAAAAAAAATGGTTAGTATTCATTTCGAAGGAAAATGTAGCTTGGAAAAATAGCCGGGAGAAACAACGTTTTAATCAAGAGTTGTATGTTGATAGGAAAAAAGGTTGATTAATGAATTCCCACCAAACCCAAATATTGGATTTCACGTCATTTCGTTAAACAAAAGAAATCGATTAGCAACTTGAATGAGTTCTTTGATTTAGCCTAACAGTTCAAGCCTTGTATTTTTAAATGCATGAAAGCAGCTTCCGTTGGAGATTGATTTTTACCTCAGTTTCTGAAATGCCAGGTTTTTATCTATGGTTAATAGATGAGAATGGATGATGAAGCTTTTTGAAGTGGTTAAAAAATGGCTTTGAAGAATCGCAATCATTCTATGGATTTTATTTCTTCACTGCGTCTTAAAAAAGTTTTTTTAATGGAGATTTTAAATTCAAAGAGTTGCTTGATAATATCTAATTATCTTACGTATTTTTTTCTATTTATAACACACTCGAAATGGGAATATTTTCAAATTTAACACTAGAATGTCCGTCGGTGTCAATGTAACACCGGAGCCTGTTTACTCTGTTCTCTTTTCCACATTATATCAGGGAATTTGAAACTTTTTTGTGACTTTTAAACATTTTTTCTGGAAATTACACATAAAACGTTTTGTGGTTCTATATTAATTAGGAGGGACTTTCCAACTAAATATACCTAGAATGTCCGCTGTGGTGCCATTTCGGCACCAAGACAATTTATCATTATAAAAGCTGTCGTTCAACAAAATATAGTCAGCTAAATAGATACCATTAGTAAAACAAACTTCCCAAAGTCCTATCGCACATTTTTTTGACTTTGAATGCAGTGTTATTTAGTTCACAGTGGAAATGAGTCAATTATAAAAAAAAACTGTTTTGTCTAAGTGTTTCGTTACATAGTATTTGCTAATCTGCTCATAAAAAAATTCATTCGTTTTTCGAACTTAGTGCAGAGCACATATCAGTAAACGATGATTCTTTGAAAAGGTCTAACCCCTAATGAAATTGCTAATTTGTTGTGAGAGCTTTTGATTCCGTTGAAGACATAAGATTGAATGAAAGTGACTGCGAAGAACCTGAAGAAAGTGCAGATGTAACTGATAATATTCCAGTAAATCCTGATATGTATATCACTAGGGATGGCAAAGAATGGAAACCGCATAATAGTAATGTTCCTGGCAGATTTGCGACTATAAATGTTTTGCGACAAAACAGTGGTCCAACAAGCTTCACGAAACGTAATGCCAACGTCAGTTTTTTTATGATATAAAGGGTCATAATTTATGATAATTACACGAAATAATATTAAAAAGTCTTAAAACTAAACCCTACTGAACAGTAGTCCTGAAATTATTTAGTTAAAACAATTAATTTATGTATTTTATATCGCGGTGCCAAAATGACACTGGTGGATGTTTAAAGTTAATCGAAATCTCGGACGTTCTAATGTTAAATATATTTCGTTTCAGGTTTCTGTCATGTCTTAAGAAACCTATGTTTTTACCTTTATATTAATAGCTTACCAGCTGCGAATTGAATATGCGGCCGCGGCAGCTTAATGGTCATGGTCACGAAACACTGGGTGGCATATCATGAGTTCAAGCTTAGTGGAACTGAAAACACAACTTGTAGGGGGTCTAATGCACATTAAATCTCACATTAAATCTTCCGTGGCTCAAAGTACTCATTTTGGTGCAGGGTGTGTGAGAGGTTTTTGCCTCTTTTTTGGGCATCTAGATATGTAGGAGGTAGGGGAAGAAACACTCGCCATGGTCCAATCAATCTATTTATTGCTCATACAATATAACGACACAAATTCAATTAATAACCGTAAGAGAATGTCTTGGAGACTATCAAACTCGATCATTACTGTATATAGGGCCTAATCTATCATCCGATTTATTCTAATATCAATTTAATCTCAGTGAACAATCGTCACTTTAAAGCTTCCTCCTAATAACTATTATATATTCCTGATAATTCAATAATGATACCTGTCAGTGACGATCTCACATGATTTCTGGATTATCTCTTCTCATATTCTAGCTAGAAAACCTCGACTCTATATATTGTAATTTAATTTGCATATCACGATTTTCTTCTTTCGAAGAATTGGTTGTAAATACCGCGAATTGATAGCCCAAAGATTTTCCGAGAGGATTAGTAGAAGGATCGCGAATTGATCCGTCACAGGTGGAAGTTAAGAAAATGGAATGCCAGAGCTCAAGTGTTGTCTTCATGATTTAACCATGGTTAAAATTACGAGGTCCGTCGCCAATATCCTTTCTGTTGATTTAGAGTGCTATTTTAATAATCACTTGACAATCCAATATGATTTTATGTTATATTTTCCAGTTAATTAGACATAGAGAAACTATTGAAAATTTAATAATTTTTCAATGGCCTACATATTAAGCATATTAGTAACTAATCCTTTGGAGACACGGCAAGTCCCCAACTGGGAGAACTAATTCACTGGTGGCACTATTTAGTGGCGGCTCTTGCTACCAAATTTCGTTGTTTAAATTAATTTAAATCGAGATCTCGTTGGAAGCTAAATATTGCTGTGTTTTAATTTTGCAGAAAGAACCAGAGGCAAATAGATACTCAAGGGATTTTTATCATGCCACATAACTATGTGACATACTTGCTTACGACTTTTGCATCCAGATGGGATCGAACCCATAAACCATGGGCTTACGAAGCGGGCACACTATCTCTAAGCCACCAGTCACAGATTATTTGATTCGATACATTTAATTTTTAGTTTTAATTTGAGATTGGGTCAGTGGGATATATATATATATATACAATTTTAATTATTAATGTTTAAAATTAACGTTTAAAACATCAATAATCTTTAAATGTATCATCCTTCACAAATGTTTTCCTTATAAATTTATACCTCAAACTCTAGTCAATAAAATAGAATTGATTTTTTTTTCATGAATGAATGATTTTAGTATTGATGAAGGAATTTAAAAGATGAATTTTGTTGTGAAAATAAAGTTATTTTTGTAATACTTAAAAATACATTACATCTTTTTACATTTTAATAAGATTGTTTAAGGTATGAATCTATTTAACGTAATTGTGTGTGTGTGTGTGTGTGTAAATATGTCTTTTTTTGTGATCATCTATTGTAAAAATCGATTGTAGTTTATAGTTTTGATTGTTAGTGTTGTGATTATATGCTCTGTTTCAATTTAAATATATATACATGTATGCTCTTTTTCTTTCGGGATTCTCTCGGGATGTGTGAAACTTTTATTTCTTTGACGGGTTTTTTTTCATTTCAATATTCTGTAACAAATTAAACTTTGTAAGCTAAAACTATATTGTGTTTGCGTTTAAGTAACATTTTGTTACTTAAATATTTGTCCATAGAATGCATTTTGTTCTTTTCAAAATATTAATGAAAGATTTGCTGAGCACACACACAAATAGAGAGAGTAATGTTGATTGCGCACAAATTTCTACATAAATGGTCTTTTATCTAAAAACTGGTAATTTTTTTCTCATAGCATTCTTAAATGAATATACAGCAAAAAAGTAATGATGCAATATTTTAGTAAACGAAAAAGAAATCATTGTTTCTGAAACGAATTTAAGCATTTTTTGCCTTCAATTCATCTATTTCATTTTTGAAAATCAGTACATATGAATAATGTTTTTTAAAAAAAAGATATTTCCTTCGAAAAATTAACAAATAATAGCAAATATCTGTTGCTGATTCAATTTTTATCAAATGAACTAACGTCTATAAGATTTTTATTTATGTTAATTAAATAATAACCACCTCAATTCCATGTATACTTTTTCTTTTTCAATAAAAATCAATGAGGGACAATCAATTACAAGAGAGAAATTACGGCATACCAAAGCAATTCTTGCATGGCAAATGTTTGGAACATAACAAAAGTCCATTTCCATTTAATTTGTTATCCTTTTCAGCTGTTTTCATTACAACATAACAAGAAATGTTAGCAATGGAATCTGATAAAGAAGAAATAATCCTTTTATACTTACTTCTAATAAATACTCAAATGCATTGGTAAGCGCACATTTTATTGACACAGAACCAAAATTCTCTTCCATCACGAATTCCTTGCCTTGGAAACGAATCAATGCATTAACATACATTCCATTCATTGATTTATTATTTTATTTATTATCTGGAACAACGTCCACATTTATTAAAATTCTTCTATTCTTTTTTCTTCTTCTCTAGATCTGAGACAGGATCAAGTTCCGGCAGATGATATGAACAACTGATGCCAACACCACAAAAGAAAATCCTTTTAGTCAACGCAGTGGCGGGGAAATATTCATCAGTTCATCTTCTGCTTGGCTACGTATTAATAATTAACTTTATTAACAATAAATTAGGTGACTGGACAACGGGAAAAAAAGACTGAAGCTGCTTACGAAGATAAGAATAAAGTTTTTGATTCTGGTAAAAGCAGAATGAAAAGAAGTAAATGAACAAACGATTTTCTCTAGTGAAGAAAATATATTAAAAAATAGTTCTTTATCAGCTTCGAGATCAAGCATATGGTTTACACAGTAGCATCGTAGCCAGGTATGTTATTTTTTTTTCAATTCATTTTAATACATTGAATGCATTTTATAGAACATTAATCATGTTTTAGTTGTATTTTGCGGTGTAATATAATTTATCTTTATACAATTTTGTAGTTTCAGTTTATACATTATTTTGAACTCTTAAATTCGATGAGGCAAATTTTTCGACTGCAGGAATATTATTCTAAAAGACAATTTTTTTTAATTTCGTTTAGATTGCTGTTTACATTTTGGTGGTACTTTTATCGGTTATAATAATTGAAATTTGTTTCTACACAATGTTTACTTTGCTTTTTGTGTTATCTAAATATTTTCTTCTGCGTGAGTTCATAAACATTCAGATAAACTATTGGTAAAATACGTTAACGAGTAAAATAAAGTTTTAAATATTACTGCAGATACATAATTGCCACTAAAGTTAACTTCGAAGTAACTGGATATATAAATAATGTTAAACAGACAAAATTATAAGAATATAGAAAAAATCATAAAGCCTTATTTTATAATTTAATTGAAATTCTACGTTAAACAATAATAACGTTAAGCTATTTAATTCATTACAATCAACTTTTGGTTTAAAAAAAAAACATATTTATTTATAGTATTTTGTATTTTAAAGTATATCAATGCTTGATCATGATTAGAATGCTAAGATTTGATGAAAAGAATATTTTTAAATGCAAAATTTTGCAAACAGTTTAATGACGAATTTATACATACTGATCAGAACAAGCCTATTTACTAATAATAACAAGACCTTTACAATAAGTTCATTTCATGATACTTTAATGATAAGAAATATAGTTATCTAATTACTTCCTTAATTAAATATTAATTAAATTTAGAATTTTTATTATACAACCTTTCATAAAAAGCTAGAGGAAGTTATTGCACTTAATATTATTCTCTAAGAACATACACATTTCATTTGTTATTATTTACAAATTATTTGCCTTGATCCTATTTAACATTTTTTCAAAAAAATAGCTTACACATAAATATAGAAAAACTGTTAGATTATTTTAATATTATGTTTATGCTTGAACAATGGACCATCAGAGTTTTTCTCATGTATGTGTCTAAATGTGAGGTGCTACGAGTAATTTGACTTCGGAGTGCTACGCTCCAAATTATTGTTTCTCTTAGCCAAGATCTGCGAGCGTTACAATATGGTTACCTTGATATTTTTATCGCGTGGCAATGTGGTTGTCATGGGGATAACATATAGAAAAGTTAATTTTTATTCCTTTTTTACCGTGGTAACCTTTTAATTTCAGACAATTTTAATTCGATTTCTTTATAAATTTAGCCATTTTCATTTCAATCATTCTTCACGCTACTGCTTGTCTTTTGTTGTACTGTACTTTGTGTTATTTTCGAATATGGATGTTTTTAATATCATTGGTAAGACCCAGGACATTTTTTTAAAGAATATGAGGACCACTGCTTTTAATTATTGCTGCAAATTGCGCATTTCAACCTTACTTTACTTTTAAATAATACAGTTTTAAATTTTCCTTGTTCGATGAAATTCATTAAAGGAACTCGCAATTTTTGGAAAATTTCAAGTTATCACAGCATTTATTAATTGATATTACGTATTGATTAATTTTAAAATATATTATGTAATTATTTTATGAATAATATTATATAATTATGTAATGTATTTATGATTCAAAATAATAAATATTATATATTATATGATTATTATTATATGTTACATAATATAATTATTTTTGTATTATATTGATATTAATTATTGATTGATATTGGTTATTTTCAATCTATTCCTATATTCTTCATTTGAAATATATTTCAATATGTTTCTTTCCTGGCAATTTGTTACATCTTAACCATCATGTTAGATTTCATATTACTCGATAACAAGCGCTGTTTGGCGTGATTAAGGAATCGTGCCAAACAGCGCTTGTCGCCTAGCACTCCGATAACTAATTAATTAGTGAAGACACATCGTGTAGAGGGACTCATGCACGTTAAATATGCCTTGGCTCGTTGGCGCGGTGTGGAAGTTAAGACAGTGAAGTGCCGGCTCAAGTGTCATCCTAGCGATTTAAGCGAGGTTCAAAGTTACGATTTCTGTCGCTAGTAGCCCTCACATTGCAGCGTTAATAAACACTCCCTTATATATGAGAATATAATAAGAACATAATAATAATAATAATAAAAAGTACCATAAAATCCAGCATATAACATGCACCTATACTTTCAAACTGCATTTTTTAGTTTTTAGGGCTATTCGTCTTACAATGCTAGGACCCTTTTTTACAAAGAAACCTGGAACGCAAGTGCGCAATGTTCGTATACTTTGCAGGCATGTATTCAAAGTATTATTTAAAGCTCTAGTAAAAAAAAAAAATAGTTTACTTCTAGAACTACAACCCCTTACCTTCATAAAGAAAGTCATTTTTTTTAAATAACCAGTATTTCGATTTATATAGTCTTCGATGATAAGTCTGAATTTTTCTATGCTCATTTTTTTTATTATTATAATTATTGTTAAAACTTTCATTTTTATACCCTGCGTATAACGCACACCCGTATAAATTTCGATCTTATTCAATTCCTACTATTTTATATATATAACTCACACTCTCTATACATTCATTTATTTATCTTGGTGGAGTTTTCAATCGTTAATAAAATACATTTTAAGGCGCTCAATTGAGCTGAAATTTTAAAAACAGGATTATTTTGTATTACAATACAGTAATTTAATTATAATTAATACAAATAAATTGATTAAAACGAATTATTTAAAGAATTACAAATACAGCCATGTTGGCGTCATTTTTGGCGAATAAGCGACCCTTTTGGCGCGACTTGTGTTAAAACTTTAAAAGGTTTTTTTTCTCACGTTTTAAAGCATTCAGTTCAACTGAAATGTTATAAACACGATTGTTTTGGATGACAATACGATACTTTAATGATAATTAATAAAAATTAATGACCACTTAATGTTGTGATTCTGTCCTATGAATATACATGTTTATATTAATTGTAATTATTTAATAAAAAGTAGTTAAAATAAAAAAAAAAATTGTTGATCTAAGTAGGAATTGACTTATTTTTTTTTTATACAATACTTGTTTTTTGAGTTAAAAGTGTGCGTTATACGCTGTATTTTACGATAATATAATATTTTTTAATGCCATTTCTTATTTAGTTAGAAAAACGCTTTGGCGTCACTTGTTGCAGCTAGTTACAACTGTGACAGAAATAACGCAGAATATAGATTTAAAATTAAAAAATAAAATTTAATTAATGAATTAATATTTGAAAAATTGAAAACATCAAGTGTCACCCACTACAGGTTTTAAGAAATGTATCTGAACTTGAATGGATGAATTATTTTATTAACGATTGGAAATTTGAATGAGTTATTTATGTATATAGGGAGATTGTGAACTTATAGTAGGGGAATTGAACAAAAGCATAAAATGCAAATCTTATTGAAGATCTAAATCGTAAAAAAATTTAATGTACAGTACTTTAAAAGCGCTTAAATCATTTCTTAACTTCTTGATTTAGAGATTTAAAATTTAAAAGGAAAAATTAATTTTGTGTTGTGTCCTATTATAAATTAAATTTGCTTGCAATTTAACTATCAAAATTAGGACAACTCTCTTTTCAGTGATAGTTACCTTCTTTATTTAAAAAAAAGGAAAAACCACATATTAAGTCAAATGATTTAATCCTTGCTCGAAGAAAGTACAGCTATGTAAAATGAGAATGGGATTTCTCGATGTGATATAGTTAATTTTTATTTTATATTATTTCCAGACCTTTCCCGGATCTAAAAGCGTAAAATTAAGTTAGAAAGAAAAATCCCTGTCAAGATTTATCATTATATAAAAAGAAAGGAGCCGTTTCCATTTAAACAGTCTTGTCTTTCATGATAAAATAATTGTTTCTGTACTAATTTTCGTAATGGATAATTAATTAATATATCTATAAATAAAATATTATATGGATATATTTTTTAATGAAATTTTCTCCATATAATTTTCGCAGACATTTAAAAGATCACATTTTTAAATTAATACTTAATGGTGATTGCCTTTACTACTGTGGCCATCAAAACTTCTTTAATTATTAAACTTTCTGCTTTAAAAAATAGAAGATTATTATACCTCATGAAAAATTAAGATTTTTGGCTCTTTAACGCATTTAAATCGTTCGCGACTTTTTTTACTGTATTATGTTTGTATTTGAAAAATATTTCATGTTTCTACCATCGAACACTTTTCCTTAAAAAATAAACTGAAATTATAGCCGATACTCTTGAATGCCAGTGTTTTTTTTTCCGGATGAAAATTTAAAGTGTTACTTTTTAGGTTTTCTAAAATCAAAATCATGAAAAGACTTTTTATTTGAAAACTAGCTGAATAAAAAAAAAGTCCTAATTTGGCTGAAAGGATGATCATTGAAAAAGTTAATTCACAGAAGACACGTACAATAAAGTAGTATGCACTGTGAGTTTCTGTAACCGAACTCAATGTAAGCAATTTCCTTCGGAAAATATTTTCGCCTAACAGGCATAAAAAATTGTACAGGTTTTTAACCGAGTAATTGTGATCAATCCTTAGAAATCTAAGTATTAATTGTTTTAAAAGAATTTATGTATTCAATGAGAGAAAGCTACGATTGTATGCATTCAAAAATAAAGTAGTTTTAGTAATACACATTTTACAGTGCTTTCTACAGGAAATTTAACAATATTGCAAACGCTAAATAATACATGTAAATACAGTTTTCGTAACTCTTACTAGCTATTACCCACCCGGTTCACTACGATTTCCTGACGTTATATGACTTCATATTCTTTTAAAGTTTTTTTTTTTTTTTTTTTTTTTTTTTTTTGTATATCTAAAGCCGCATTCACGCCAAGGCAGTCAGCTTCGAGCGTCGAGCGTCTATCCAATCAGAGATTTCATCTCGGGCGAGATGAAGTCTGATTGGCTAGACGGTCAGTGATCGACGCTGACTGCCTTGGTGTGAATGCGGCTTAAGTCCTAGCATTAAACTTTTGACGATTGTAGGCCGTGGTAGCCTAGAGATAAAGATAATGGAATCGTAGGGCGGCGTGTCAGGAGTTCGAGCCTAGTACCGCTGAAGACTCGCCTTGTAGGGAAGCGATTCATTTTGAATCTGTCGAGAGCTCAAACGTCCTCCCGTTAGTGTGGTATCGTAGTTAGGAGATGGAGCGCCAGCTCAGGTGTCCTCCTCGTCACTTGGTCATGGCTCAGAATAACGAGGTCCGTTGAGGCCCTCGCGTACCTGAACTTTGTGACGTTAATATTCACTCACTTACTCGACGATTGTATGCAAAGACATCCTCATAGCTCTCATATTTTGTTATATATATATATAAAAAAAATAAATAAAAAATTTAAAATTTAAAAAAAATTAAATTTAAACACCGAAAGTTTATTTATTTTTTATAGCCCCGTAAACCCCTGGGAGTTTTAACGCTTAGAGGATCTCTTTTCAATTAAAGAAATGTTGATACCAAACTTCCATTTCATATGTCTAACAGTTAAAAAAATGGGAGTTTTTTACACACAACGCCAGTGCAAACATTCTTGCCTGTTGAGTTCTTCAGAATCCTTTCTTAGGAGATCCATACTGAATAGAAAATTGATTTAACCAGATTTCAAGGGTGAAGGTTCAATAGTTCAAAAACAGAAATTTTTGTCCATAAAACCTCTTTAATCCTCCTTGGGAGTCGATTTCCGCAAAACCAGTTCTTAGCGGATCATTACTTCACAAAAGAAACTTGCATGTACAATTTCATATCTACGTCTAATAGTTTCAGAGATATCGTGATGAAAGAGTAAGTGCGTGAGTGAGACACCTTTCTCCTATTCACAGATTTAAATGATAGATGAAATTTTCTTGGAGTCATTTAATATTACCTCAAAAAGTAAATTCATTTGCGGACTTAATTTGTAAATGGAAATTTAAATTTTATTACTGGAATTATCCTTACTAATATTATAAATGCGAAAATATTTTTGGATGTTTGTTCTTCTTTCACTCAAAAACAACTGAATGAATTTTAATGAAACTTTACAATGATATAGCTTATACATCAGAATAATATGTAGGTTATAATTTATAACGATATTTTGTGAAGTCTCCAAAATATAACGGTAATTGTCAAGTAAGTAGGGAAAAAGTCTGCACAAAACCCCGCGGCAGGATATATCTATCTTTTATGAGAAATGCAAAACATTCCTGTTTTGTTTTGTCTACGCCAGGGGCCAGGAACTGCAAAGGCTTGATCAGGCGGAGCGTGAGGCCGATTACAATTTTAACATAAAATAAATACAACAGAAAGTAATATTAACGTATTAAAGGTATAAATTATTTACATTATTTTAAGAGCTCATTACACAAAATATATAATAATATGTTTCTTTTGCTGAGCAGAGATTAGCTTAAGAAGGTGTTTTCAAAAATCGGGACACAAAAGAGTTACGGGGAGTTATAAATAAAAAACGAATCTTTTTTTATCAGCTATTAGATCTACAGACATAAAATTTAACAAACATGTTTTTTTTTGTTTGTTTGTTTTGTTCAGATATGCTAAAAGCTTTTTTTTTTTTGTTTAATGTGCAATTCATGTAAAATTAACTCATTAAAAACTTATTTATCCTTCAATCTGTATTGTTTTATTTTTCAATTCCCCCGTACGAAGAACGGGCATACCAGCTAGTATCATTATATTTGGAATAATTTAGAATTATGTCATTCAAAGTAAATTTTCAAATATTCTCAAACACTTTTAACGCAAAAGTATTTATACACTCCGAATAAATAAGAAGTTCACAACACGATAAATTTTAGGAAAAACTTCTACCTGCTTTTCACCAACATAATTTACACTTACTACACTATGGCTTCATTTTATTTTGCGTCTTTCTAATTTATTTTGTGAAATTGCACATAGTAAAATTGCTTTGACATGAGCTTTCTGCTTCGTTAACATAGTAAACCCAAAAGAATTCCGTTTTACAAAATGTGTTGCAACTTTTAATTAATGCTCAGAACAAAAGTGATTTATAATTTGTTTCGAAGAATATCTGAAACTGTACAATGTTTGTTCTTTAAATGGTACAAGTTTTACGCCTAAACATTCTTAAGCAAATATTTTGTATAATTTTCGAGACTTACGACGAAGTTAAATTATTATGTTTCATGTTTGTTAATAAGAAGTTAAGGAAATTGCTTAATGTATGTGAAACATAAAATAACATTAATGTGCAGAAAAAAATATCTATTATTACAGATTTTTTTTTACAAGCTTCTTTTATATTTATAGTTGAAAAGGACTAAGAATGTAATGAAAAATAAATTTATTATTATTATTTTAAATTTTTGGTTAAGGTATCCGACTATGTTCAGAACCGGGATTTTAAAAAAGCGCATAAATGGATAATTTTCATGATATTTAGTGTCACTTAGATTAGAATACATGTATAAAATTGTTTTAAGGACATTTTGAAAACAAAAATTATTTTAATACAATATTTTGACAAAAAATTAACTTAGAATAACCTTTTTTCAAAATGTTCTGCTTTTATAAAAATGCTTCTAAAATAATAATATTTTGTGTGTGTGTGTGTGTGCTTATATAAAGTAAAGACTTCTCCAGAGAGTCTGAACAATTTTTTTTTTTTTTTGAAAAATTCACATTATTTTCAGAGTTACACCCCATTGAAATTAATGTCGGCGTTTTTTTCTTAAAACTTTTCCCCAGTGTTGTCGTATAAAACATGGATAAAACCACTTCAAAGTTATTTATTTCAAAAATTCTAGTTGAGCCTCTGTACAGAGGTCTGATCTATAGACAGACAAGATATTATTATAATAGAAGCATTTTTCACAAAAGGAGAATATTTTGAAAATGGATCATTCTGGGTTCATTTTTTGTCAAAATATTGTACTTAAATAAATTTTTATTGTAATACTATTCTTAAAACAATTTTATTTACATTTTCGAATCTAAGTGGCACTAAATATCATAAATATTATCCATTTATACGCTTTTGCAAAATCACGGTTCCGAACGTAGTCGGATACCTTAAATGTATGTGAAATTCATTCTTTGAACTCTTTTCTTGATATTATTCATAACTTTTAATCATGTTAAAAGGCAGTAGCGTACACAAGGGGAGTTTGTGGGTGAAGCTCAACCCCCTTTGCTGTAGACTAGCATAGTTTTAATTTTTACGAAAGAGATTATCCCTAGGTGGTTTCCTACTGGTGTTTGTTGGAATGTACCTCCTTCCCCCATAAGAGAGAGCTGTGTACGCCTCTCATGTAATGTACACATATAACAAAGTAGAATATTATAAAACACTTTATTGATTAAAAATATGATGACACTTCTTTTCTTAAATGCATCATTTATATTATTTTTTTCATCACATTTAATATGATAAAATTTAAATGACATTTTTATATGGAATTTTTATTATCTTACCGCAGCTTATAATTAACTAAAATAGGAAAACTTTGTGTATCTTCACAGAACTTCGTCATTTGGTAATTAATGAGCATAATGATGATAATTAATGAGCATATTTAATCTGGTATTCAAATTAATGACCATGATCCTGAAGCAATACAAATTCCATAGATATATCAATTAACTTGGAAAAATCGACCGGTATCTTTTAGTATTTGTTTGGTTTTTAATTAATGTCTCATTCTACTGTTTCTAAAAAGGTTTTTGGAAACATATTTTATAATTTTGAGCCACAGTTAAGTGATAAGGACGTAGAATCTAACTTTTTTTCACACTACAAAACTTTAAAGCCTTTTTCAATTAAACATATAAAAAAAAACTGCTTTCTTTTTATGCATTGCTGCTATTGATGGCATTCATAACCATACTAAAATGTTCTCGAAACCCGTGATCATTACTTACCAAAATGGCCAAACATGTTCTTATTTTTGTACCAAAGTTTGACAAACTTCGTATTCTTATTGCAGCATGTTGAAACATAAGGATTTATTCGTACACAGTCGAACCCCTAAATTGAGAAACTTTCTATATAACGAACTTTTTCTCTTGTGATTCAATTTTTGTTCTCTTTTTTTTAAAGTATTTCTAAAAAAAATCAAGTTATTCTCTCTGTAACACATTTTATGGTGGTCATATATCTTGAACTGGTTTTATTAGGGGCTTAACTCACCGTTGTCCGGTTCACTAGAAAGATCTTCGATATCCTCTTTCATCCTCAGAGGAGTTGTCCCGTGTCCTAATTATAAAATAATGTATTTTTAATGTTACTTGTATACTTTAAATTATAAAACGTCCTTAAAATTCATTAATTTTAGTGTAAAATTATTTTCTTAATATTGAAAATACAGTGAATCCTTCGACATTCTTTTTTCTTGTTTTCCTTGCAATTTTTCTTTCTTTCTTTCTTTTTTGATGGGTAAGATATACAAAAAAAAACCATATATTAATTTACAAAAAAGTGTGAATGATTACTTTTTTTAATATATAGTGTTTATGAATTTAAAATTTGTTTTATGTGATTTATAAAGTATATTAAAAGATGAACCTCTATATAACGAATTTTCCATATAACGAACTTTTTTCCGGTGTATTTAGCTACTTCGTTATATGGAGGTCAGACTGTGTTTATTTTCCCTTTAAATAGGCATACACGACATTCACATAACTACACTCTTCGTGCCGAATACAGAACTGGAGCATTTGATCTCCACCTGGTGGAAGAAACCACAAACACTATAATTCTTTCTCTAGTGCAACGATTCTTAACCGCCGTGCCGCAAATTCTTGAAGTGTGCTGCCAATTTTTTTTTAAATCTTAATTATACTTTTACTTAATATTATTTCCCAAATTAAGTTATAAGAAAAATTGAATGGGTCATAATCCATTTGTGATAAAGGGTACAATATACATGTATTGTTTGAATGAAGCCGAAGAACTAATTTCGCGCTGTAATAATCTAGATTTCAATTCAAAATATTCGGAAGAGTCAATCAATTTATTTTAGATTAAAATTAGAGGCAATTATCTCATACACACAAAAAACTTTAAAAATATTGTTACATTAACTGTTATTTGTTTGAATTCGGATATTCAGCATTAACAAATTTAAAAATGAAAAAAACAAAAACAAAAAATACGATACTTTTATATCTAGGTAACGAAATGAGATCATTTTTACGACCAAATATAGAAGAAATTATCGAAAATCGTCAAGCTCAAATTTTGCATTAAATGTATTCCTGTAATTAATTTGTCATTAATTAATCGATAAATATTTTGTTGTCTTTTTCGTACATATTATTTTATTTAATATTGAAAATTATTCCCATAAACTATTTTACATAGTGTATTATAGATAAGTAAAATTCTTTAAAACTTATTGTACTGTTAGTGTGCCGCCAAATTTTGAAATTGTTAAAAGTGTACCACTACAGAAAAAAGACTGAGAATCACTGCTCTAGTGAAATCTCTCTACGACGAGAGGTAAAAAGGAAAATGAATACGGTATAGCCCATAAAATCATACAATATTAAGGGGGGGAAAAGTAAATTGATTGCAACGAAAAAATACACGCTTTTATAAAATGAAAATATTGAAAGTCAGAGTTGGAAATGTAACTACATGCTACAGTCGGACCTCTATATAACGAAGTCGCTAAATAACCCCGAAAAGTTAGTTATATGGAATATTCGTTATATAGAGGTTCAGTTTTCTTTATAAACCGTATAAAAAAATTTTTAAATTCATAAACACTATATTTAAAAAAAGTAATTATTCACACCGTTTTGTAAATTAATATATATTTATTTTATATATCTTATCTATAAAAAAAGAAAAGAAAAGAAAAACTGCAAGAAAAGTTTCTTGACGCCTTTATCCCCCTCCAGAAGAATTACATTTTTTTCTTTGATACTCAACCATTTACGTTTTGACATTTTCAAGCTACAAGAAAAGAAGTTACCCGTACTACTGATCAATACTACAAATGAACGGAGACTAGTTCAAGGGCACGAGACTCCACTGAGGATGAAAGGGGATATCAAAGATGTTTCCAGTGAACTGGACAATGGAGATTAAAGGTTGCACTTCTAGGACGAAATGTCCAGATTTCTATTGCTCTCGGTGAGTTAGTCACCCAATAAAACCAGTTCAAGATTTATGACCACTAAAACATGTGCTAAAAGAGAACAACTCGAAATGTCCCGAAATATTTCAAATACAGGGAGAAAAAAAATGAATCACAAGAGAAAAAGTTCGTTATATTGAAAATGCTCTTCGCTATAGTAAGGTTATTTTACGAAGAAAATCGTTAATTGTTCTTGGTTCCAGGAAAAATTCGCTGTATAGAAAAATTCGTAATATAGAGGTTTGTTATATGGAGGTTCGACTGTATTTCTAAACCATTTAAAAATAAGGAACGGATTTGAATGTTATCTTAAAATATTTGGAGATTTTCTTATGGGTTTTAATTTTAGCTTCTATAGAAGGTTTAAATAGGTTGGTAAATTCCAGGAAGCATAAATTTAGCATAAAATTTAAAATATATATTTAATAATTTAATAATAATATTTAAAAAAAGCATAAAATTTAGGATTGTTGGTAAGTGCTTAAGAGGTTTCGAAAATGATTGCAAAAGTTAATGATTTGAAGATATAAACATGTGCAATTAAAGAGCGTTTTAAACAATAGCTGTTTTTGAGAAATGCTTCGGAATTTTTTCACGTCAAATATAAACATTAATATTGGAAGAGTTAATCGATATAATATAATAAATCAGTCGTCCTGGAGATATTTCATCAAGGGGATATATTCTCTTAACATGATATTTGATTTATCTTTTTCATAAATTCTAGTAAGCAAAATAAAAGGAATAATTTGATAAGATTGTTACTCATATTACAGTTAAACCCTCCTTTTCCCCTTAACTAATCCGTTTTTCTACTTAGTTGAATGAGTTCGTTTGTCGTGAAGATAAAATTGGGAACCTTCTCATGCTAGTCGTACTAAAACAGTAATTTATGTGCTGTATTTTCGAATACAAACTGATCCGTGTATAAGCCGAAAGTGTGTTTTTTAACACGTTTTTATTAGCTTCACCTGTATGTAACGGAATCGGAACTCGATTTTTACCCACTTTAAAGTATAAGATTAATTAGAAATTTCGCACACTTGTCGTGGACCGATGGCAATACAATAATTCAATATTGTTTTTCCGTAGTCCTGATCAGGATCATCAGGATTAACAATTTTTCATTTCCAGATTAGACCCCTAATTCAGGATCCAATTTCCAGATTTGGCAATTGCAGATTTGGCGACTAAAATATTGAGTTACAACCCTAAAGTGAAAACGATCATGGTTAATACAAATACAACAAACAAAAAAAAGTGTTCTTTATATATGTGAAAAGGGAGAGGTTCTATTAACTATAAAAGCGTGTTTTTCATTTTTTTAAACTATAATTTACTTATTTTTTCAAAAATTTACCCCAAGTTCGAAACCTCTTGAAACCTGTTGTTCGAAACCGAATTGAAAAAGAAAATTCCAGTAATTCTCAAATATTTCTCAATGAGGATGGAAAAGCTGACAAGAAGGTAAAACGAGTGGGATATTTTGCATTCAAAATGTGTACAGTAACACGCCCACGACGGTAGATTTTTATGGTGATCTTATCAAAAACTAACACATTTTCTCCATTCATTTGTTATTTTGTACACTATGTGAGCTAGTCACACTTTCTACTCTATGTTTTGCTTGTTTGTTTGGAAAATGAGTTTGAATCGAAATTCGATTTCGGCAAGTGATCGTCGACCTATGCATCGTGCCTTAAAGATGAAACTCGCAGCATGATAGGCGCATGTATATTTTAAAAAAAATGAACATAATTTGAACCCCAAAAGTGAACATAACTTGAAAAAAACTATTCGGAAACGCGGATTCTGACACTCTGAAGAACTTATGAGACATATTTATATCCTTTTAGAATTAAAGTTCCATTCAAAATACCTCAAAGATTGATAGATTTTTTCGTGCACGATTAACGGAAAAGGCGTTAAAAAATATATTTTTCCTTACAACATATTTTCCATGATTAGCGGATTCGTATACCAGCAGACCCTATAACTTTAACTTAAAAATTTCTTGACTCTTAATCGGAAATAGACGACATTTTCATTTAATTCAAATTTTTACATAATATGTACTATAAAGAAGTAAACGTTGAATATATATTTCTGATTGTGGTATTTACGTACAAAAATACAGAGAGAAAGTTTAAAATTGCTTACTCTTCAACTCGAAATTGTCTGTTAGAAATTTCTTCGTAAAACATGTTCCAATATTTCTGAAAACTTTTTGAAAAACAGTTTTGAGATTCATTTCTGTCGACTCTTCTTAAAGACAGTCGGCGGAATAAAAGAAAAATACGTCCAGACATCCCATAAAAAAAGGACGAAAAGAAATAAGCCTTCAACCGCAAAATACGCCAATGGGAAAGTTTTAAAAACCTTGACATTTTTCATAACTTTTTTTCATTGCCAGTTTCCCGAGATATTGAAGAAAGCTCATACACACCTCTCTCCGACTATTTATTTCGTTTCTAACTCATAAACTGCAAAGTTACTTGCTTTTCATTTCCGGTTTCGCTTTCCGAAAAATTTTCTAGCGGTTTTGTTGTTTCGTTCTCCTTTTTTTTTTGTATTTTTGTTCTTCTGTTCTCTAAAAGGAATAAAATTCTATCTTCCGGAATATATAGAGTGGTGAAAAATTGAGTTGCCCTTCAATACGTGCGCTCTGTCTCAGGAATAGTACACAATGCAGTGTTTTATTTAATTTACTAAGGTAATATGAGTGTTTTGTATTTGACAAGCTGCTATCACGGATTTGGAATTTTCTTCAGTTGCAGATGACTTAGAAGTTTCTTGGAGAAAAAGGATTTTTTACAGTTGAATTTTTAAATATCGATTGAAATTGCATTGATAAGAGCAATATTTTACACCATTCTATGAGCATCATTTAAATTATAGCAAAATTAGAACATACGAGGGGTGATCAGGAAGAAAATGGTTCAAGTCGGATAAAGAAATATTTATTAACAATTGATCGAAAACACAAAAGGGAATTAAGAGACATATGTGCATATTACATTTCAACACATTCAAGTCTATTTAGGCATTTATCAGAACGCAGTACCAACTTGTTTAACTTGTCTTGATAGAAATCAGGTCCCTGTCCATTGAATGAGGTCTCGGCGAAGATTTTCACATTACAGTTTTGGAATATCGCAGCTTATCAAACCATATTGCTGCACGCTACAATAGCCCAGTCTCAGCTCTGACGAGATTTCACTCAAAGTTAGTTACACATGTAGAGCATTTGGAATCATTTCTTTAAGGTATCCGAATACGTTCGGAACCGTGATTTTAGAAAAAGCGCATAAATGGACAATTTTTGTGTTATTTAGTGTCACTTAGATTAGAATACATGTACAAAATTGTTTTATATAATATATAAGGACATTTTGACAAAAAAAATTATTTAAGTACAATATTTCGGCAAACTTACAATAACATTTTTTCAAAATGTTCTCCTTTTGTGAAAAATGCACCTATTATAATAATATTTTGCCTGTATATAGCTCAGACCTCTGTACGGAAGCTCAACTATAATTTTCGAAAAATTCACATTATTTTCAGAGTTACAACCTATTGAGACATATACACCTTTGTTGTCGTAAAACATGGACAAACCCACTTCTAAGTTATATATTTCAAATATTCTAGTTGAACCTCTGTACAGAGGTCTGAGCGATATACAGGCAATATATTATTATAATAGAAGCATTTTCCGTAAAAGGAGAATATTTTGAAAATGGGTCATTCTGTGTTCATTTTTTGTCAAAATATTGTACTTAAATAATTTTTTTTTATTGTAATACTATTCTTAAAACTATTTTATATACATTATCTAATCTAAGTGACACTAAATATCATAAATATTATCCATTTATTTGCTTTTGCAAAATCACGGTTCCGAACGTAGTCGGATACCTTAATTCGCTCTGTGAAGAACTTTGCCGGCCGCTCCCTGCCATATTGTGGTTTTCGACATCCTGTCTACCTGATTGAAAAGGGTTATACCCTTTTGCTACATGTTGTCTGATCATTGCTTCGTCAACATAAATTTTTACTATTTGACTGTAATGTCAGATGCAGACATATTCTTTGCCCATAAAAATCGAATCACGGCTCGCACTTCCAAACAATTCCAATTTCAATCGTTCTGAACCATCTCGTGGCCGCGGTAGCCAAGTGGTATCGGTATCGGAACGTGGCTTGCCTTGTCACGAGTTCGAGCCCAGTACCACTAAAGACCCGCCGTGTAGGGCAGCGATGCACGTTAAATCTGTCGAGAGTTGAAACGTCCTTCGTTTGGTGTATTGTGGTAGTTAGGAGAGGGGAGTGCCAGCTCAGGTGTCGTCCATGTCACTTGACCATGGTTCAAAATTATGTGTCATTCGCCAAAAGCCCTCGTGTAGCTAAACAGTGCAATGTTAATAATCAATCAATCAATCAATCTGAACCATCTCTGGGAACTTTCGCTACCAACCCGCAAACCAGCTGTATGACAAGTAGCGCCATTTGTCTCCACTTTTGCAAAACAAAATTTCTCCAAAATATGTAGTTTTTGTATTTCATATGTAGTACCTTGTAACTTTTTTTTTCTGATCATCCCTCGTATTTGAATAAAAAATATCCCCTAACGTTTGAATTCCTGCCAAAATCAATGAAATTTTACTTAAAAATTACCACTGTGAAAGTTTTATTTAAAAATCGTTCGATTCTGAGCTTTTAAAGAATCAAAACCTTTAAATTACTTTTAACGAAATTTAAACTATTCTTACAAATTATTCTTTAACAAAGTGTAATACTTCGGATCAAAGTTAAAAATAAATCTACTTTGACATTGAAAGAATTTGATAGATTTGGTAGCATTAGTTTTTACTAAAATGGTGGAAATTAATATTCCAAAAAATAATTATTAATGTACTCAGAGCTCAAAAACTAAAATTATAGGTTTTTAAAAATCTAAGTAACGATGATTAATTACTCGAAAACTATTTCTTTCATTGTAACTCTTTTCTTGAATCGTATAACAAATCGATTTTTATTTATTATTGTTAAACCAAGGTTGTCTTCGCTAACGGTATTAAACCCTGAATTAAATGCGGAACAAATTTTCAGACACAAAAATGTATAAATTTTTACCAAAATTTGCAACGTTGTAACTCATACAGCTGTATATAATACAGCTTCTTTAAAATTTCAAAACATTCCATAACTATATGTTTTTTTCATTTTAACATGTAAAGGGATAGATCTCCTTTAACATTATGCTGCAGGAGAAAAATGAGAAATATATTGTTACGTTTATCTGGGTTCGAGGATGTTATGCTAACAGTCTCAAAGCGTGAGGCTATTCTTCTGGAGCGATGCAAATTTTTAGTCGAAAAACAATCTTTGAAATAAATGATACAGCACTAAAATTCACTTTATAAAACCCAGAAGATCTTCGCACCTTCTACAGTGCTCAAACACAACTATAAGCGTCTAAAAATACAAATACGTAATGATCAAGATTATTCGCTCGATAGTAACAACTAATCGCTCGTCGACTCTTCAACGGTCAAAACAATACTAACTCAGTTTCGTCGAATGACTCTTTATTTAAAGGCTGTATGAATCTTTCGAGGAAGATCCACTTACGTCATGGACCATGATAATAATAGATTTCTCCAGTAATTTCCAGAAGTATCTATATGGTCACCTCGTCAAAAATGTTCGCTAACAATTATACCAAGTTGGCTCTATCACCACGTTTCCATTGAATCACCATTATAATGTGAATAACAGTATTGCTTGCGAATATTACAATTTTAGCATAAAATTAGCACAGCAAAAATTAATATTAATGTATTTACACTATTTTAAACATTCATTACACAAAACTCGTAATAATATTTTAAGCTAGGAAAAATAGCTCCACTGGAATAAAAATGAGTAATGCGTTAAAATATGCGTCTCTATATATAGGATAGTGAAGCCAAAACATAGTATTAATCTTGGAGTACTTTTATACTTGAAAAATACTCCAAATTTGAGTCCTATTCTTTAAATTTTAGCCAAGACACAGTCTTAAAAGAAAAGCATTTTGTTATAACTATAAATAAACATTTTTTTTAAAAAGATATATATTGACTTCTTTTCTTTCTCGGCGGAAATGCAAATAACTTTAATCCGCAAGTTTTTGTTGTTACTAATGCCACCTGATCGGCAAAGGCCAAATGAAGGGCCACGAAATTCATTATTTCAAAGAGCTAAGCGGCGCCTGTCGTTAACCGTAGCATTGAGCACCATACAGTCGACAGAATGATTTAGCTCGGTTTCACCCCAATTTTAAAGGAGAACACCCTGGAGGTGGTCAGGGACCTCCCACCTCTCTTCCCCTTCCTCCAACCTCACAAGAGGGTTTGCTGCTTGACGGCTATTTAAAGTACCCCCATGCCGCGTAGGCACTATACATTTACAAAAATCCATTTCTTCTCCAGAATTCGAACCCAGGCCCAACGGCACAGCAGTCAGCGTCGCTAATCACTATACCACATGGGCGACAATCCGCAAGTAACCTCCATAATAAGCGTTCATAATTTATTTATTATATTGGATATTATATTCAATTTTAAGCATCAAAGGTTGAATATTGAACAAGAAAATTTAAAATAAATTTTAAAGATAGACCAAACACACACACACATCAGACAGAAAATGATTTTTTTTTTAATTTTTGGAGGGTTTCTATTGCACTACTACACATCCAAGGATCCACCTCAGTCTTTAGATTATAACGTTTAATAACACAAATTTCACCACAATGTCTCTAATTTATTCCCTGTAGATGTAACGACTACTTTTGACAGACTGATTTTTTTAGACAAGTTTGTGATTAAATAAATATTTCTTAAAGAACTGTTTTATAAAAAGAATATTTTTGAAAGAATATTCTGGAAGTATTTTTTAATGAGGTTTACTTAAAACTCTTATGGCATTAGGCTATTTTATTACTATTATTAAGCAAATTAAGTAATAATATGGTATACAGACCTTTGATCGCCTTATGGATCCTCGAAATATATAGTTTTCATGTGGGCTTCCCCTCCCATAAGACTTCTATGGACTCCGATTTGGAATTGCGAAATTAAATGTATCTCAACCTTACACATAAAATTTATTTAACCACTTACAAAGGAGTCTCTTGAACATTCCTGCCTTCCAGTTTGCCTTCTAATGCAGTAATTTGTCACTATGAACATTGATCCATTAGCGCAACCTGTTAATTCACACACAAGGGGATCATAGATGTGTATATCTAAACGTGATGTATAAATGATACATTAATAAGGTAACATATTTGTTTGATTTGAGATAGATTTATCACGGAATTCAATGGGTGTAGACATCTGTCAAGGACTTAGGCACGCCAGTAGCACATTTCGATAGATATAGGCAAGGTACAGTTCGAAATGGCGTGTCACGATTTGTAATGGTCACTAAAGTGCACGCTCTCTTTTGTAACTTTAATTATTCATGAATGGCTAATTCAATATGACTGTAACATGTTAACAAGTTTTGTGGGTTTCAGTAGTAACTAAAGTATGATTATTGTTCAAAAGTAAAAACTGTACACATTAAATGTGCTGCATAAGAAAAATTATAAGTACACCGGTTTCTGAGAGATATGATTATAATGCCATTTGAAAACTTTTAATAAATTTTTGGCATAACAAACTATCAGAGAATATTTATAAATCCGTTTCATACTTAGTTATGTACCTAAACATCTTTGTTTAAGTAAAAGGGAATTGAAACATTTTGAAAAAATTATGTGTCCGGAAACAAATTACTTACTGAAGACAACATGTACTCTCTTTCATTTAAGGATCATGATTATCTAGAGGTTAAAAAAGTATGATATTTAATCAGAGAGTTACACTCCAGTTAAAATTTCTTGAAAAAAGAAAAAAATAATGTTGCATGAATTCACTGAGGATTTTAACGAACTCAAGACAGCAATCTACACAACCCGAGATAGCAACCAGGATTATCCAAACTACTGTATCTGAGCGAACAGAACAGGAAAGTATCCTAGGTGATATACGTAGAATACTCACATAGTACGAAGGGTAATTGATAAGTAAGGTCGCCAATAGTATAAAATAAGTTTCTGACAAAATTGAAATACATCAGAGGTATCCAAATGAAGGATATTTATTACTCTTATATATATTGTAAACTCATTTCTCAATATAGTCACTACTAACAGCTACACGTTTGTTTAATCGATCTATATCCATTTCTTCATTCCATTCAACAAGTAAAGATTCTGGTTGGCAGCATATCCATTTGCACATGGCTGCCTGAACTTTGGCATTCTGAATTCATCATTATGACCCAGAAAACAAGAGGAAATCCATGGAATACCGTCATACTGGTTCTCCGAGTGTCGAGAAATTCGAAACTTTAATAACAGCATCAAAAGTTAGGCTCACCATCTTTTGGGATGCAAATGTTGTGCTCTATGAAATCTCTGACTAAAGGATTGACAAAGAAATCTGACAAGTACAGTGCAATATTAAGGCTGTTTTCGGTCAATGTTAAAAAATAGGACCCGAATTTGGAACATTTTTTCAGATATAAAAACAATTCAAAATTAATATGATATATTCTGGCTTCACTATCCTTTAGAGAGTAGCATTTGTTATCATACATCTCATTTATAACCGAGTTGTTCCATTTTTTCTGGTATGAAACGTGTTTCGCGTTTTTTCTCCTATACCATAATGTTAAATGGGCTATGTGCCTTCACGCATTAAAAAGAAAAAAAAATATTCATGGAATAATTTGAAATTTTTAGAAACACTATATTGTTAACAGAGGTATGAGTTATAATACTGCAAATTTTCATGGAAAAATTGAGGCATTTTTCTCTCTGAAAATGTGATTCGCGTTTAGTTCAAGCTCTTGTAATTTTATCGAAGACAGCCTTAAGATCACTCAAGCAACGTATCCGCAAAGTCAGACCGGAAAGATACATCTTTCTTTTGCATCACGACAAAGCAAGACTGCATTGCAGTGCACAAACACAGAATGTCATGGAAAGACTGAAATTCACAGTAGTTCCAAAACCTTCTTACAGCCCAGATTTTCACCGTCGTACTTTTGGTTGTTCGCAAAATTGAAGGAGACGTTGATATGCCAGTTTTTCAATAGATGCCGAAGTTCAGGCAATGTGCCCAAAGGGATACACAACCCACCAGAATCTTTCTTCATGAACGGAATGAAGAAATGGATAGAGAGAGAACGATTGAACAAATGTGTTGCTGTTAGTGGTGGCTATATTGAGAAAAGAATTTGCAATATGTAAGAGAAATAAAATTTCCTTTATTCTGATACATCTGTTATTATTTTACCTTGTCGAAAACTTATTTTATACTATTGGAGACCTTACTTATCAATCACCTCTCGTATCTTGAAGAGAGATTGTTAAGATCCACCAGCAAGTTGACGTTTGGGTATATGGGGTCTGCTGGGGGCAGCTGTGACTGATGCCATTATGGCCTTTTTTTATCTTCTCTAACATGTCAAAAACTTGAACACATTCACAAGTATTCGTAAACCTATTGAAATGGTAATTAGAGACTTTATTTTTTGTTGTGATAGTAATTGAATAAAAAATCGATACATGTATCATCCTTTAGCCTGAGATATTCACGATGTCACTGGATGCAATATATTAAATAAAAAGTAATCTGTAAATTATTCTCATGATGTGGGTATGGAAGTTAAGATGGGATCTCAACTGATGTATCCTCCACATAATCAGATTACTGTTCAAAATCAGTAGAGTAGCTCTTTGCCACAAAAATTCTCAAGTAAATTTAAGGTGCTGTTTTTTCAAATTCAAGCTGTTCCATACTAAAATAAAAATCGAAAAAAAAGAAAAGTTGTAAATTTATCGTTACGTCTCCTAAGAAAAATTTGTAAATTGAAACAAATTATATTTTTATGCTTCTACTTACAGAAGCATTGAAGTAATCACGCTCAAATTTTAATAAAAGCTTTATCTTAATTGATTTATTTGATATTTTAAGGTATCCGACTACGTTCGGAACCGTGATTTTGCAAAAGCGTATAAATTGATAATATTTATGATACTTAGTATCACTTAGATTAGAAAATGTATATAAAATTGTTTGTGTATTAATTATTTCAATAAAAAATTATTTAAGTACAATATTTTGACAAAAAATGAGCATAGAATGACCCATTTTCAAAATATTCTCCTTTTATGAAAAATACTTCTATTATAATAATATTTTGCCTGTATATAGCTCAGACCTCTGTACAGAGGCTCAACTAGAATTTTTCAAATATATAACTTAGAAATGGGTTTATCCCTGTTTTACGACAACAGAGAGGAGAAATTTTAAGAAAAAAACGCCGATAATTATTTCAAATGGTTGTAACTCTAAAAATAATGTGTATTTTTCAAAACGTCTAGTTGAGCCTCGGTACAGAGGTCTGAGCTATATACAGGCAAAATATTATTATAATAGAAGCATTTTTCCCAAAAGGAGAACATTTTGAAAAAAGGTTATTCTAAGTTACTTTTTTGTCGAAATATTGTACTTAAATAATTTTTTTTTTGTCAAACTGTTTTCTTAAAAACAATTTTATGCATGTATTCTAATCTAAGTGACACTAAATATCATGAAGAGTATCCATTTATGCGCTTATTTAAAATCACGGTTCCCAACGTAGTCGGATACCTTAAATGACTTTGGTATCCCATTTTTTTTTTTCATGATTTATTCAGATGTAATGCATACTCCTCTCAAAATACTGTTTCATTAAAAAACTAAAAAGTACAATTCCCATTTGATATATAGTAAAATAATATAGTTAATTTTTTAACTATGTAATTGAACAAAAAAAATCCAAACAGAAAAAAAAGCAAAAGAAACTCTCATAATTTCGAGTTTTAAAGTTTTTTTATCGTAATTTACGCTCATTGATAATGGAATTAAAATCGTAACTAATTTTTAACTAGTACTGCCTTTTAACTAGAAAAATTATTGCTTTATTTTAATATATAAATCTATATATTTTAGTGTAAAAAAAGTCCTTTTTTTTAGTTATAGCAGTTTGTAGTTTCTGAAAGTACTTGAAATGTATCGAAGTTGAAAATTTATTCGAGAACCATTTGGGGCGAGATAATAGCTTTTTAAATAATGTGCTTTTATTTATTACGTAAAAAGTTGAAATAAATTGTATCACATTAAAAGAAGTGTGTTAACGTGAAGCGGAAACTTTGTATGAATAGCGAAAATCCTTTGTAAATATTTTTAGAAGATAACAAAAACTTAAGAGCTTCTGCTCTTTCTTACGACAGTGATTTTTAATCATTGACTGAAAGTTGGAAAACTTTATTTATTTAGTTCTTTGAATGCTTTAAAAAAGACATTTTCAAATAAGTAGCAAATTACACAGGTCATCAATAAAACTTATTTAATATGTGTTTATACGCAGTAATATGTATAATTTTAATGGATGGTCTATATAATTTATGGTAAAACAATTATTATAAGATCACATCTTAAAATTTTAGTTTGTAAAAATTGTGACGATATCTAGGCCTATCGCATTTATTTTTATTAGAAATAGTTTATGATAAATGTTAAATTCAGTGTCTTACTGACCTTCGTTTATAAATTTATCATTTTATGTTAATACATATTAAAATGTTTTGTTAAAGTTGAGAGAATATGGAGAGACCTTGTTATTTTAGTTAGAAGTTATTCAATATCCATAAGTATACATGTGAACTTCGTAAAATATTTTATAATTGTAAAATGCTCACACTGCGTGCGTTTAATAAGACAAATTTAAATACATTGAAATACCCTTAACGTGGAAACGCTTAAGATGAAATGTCGGTTAACACGAAATTATACAATGGTCCCGACAAATTACTACGCATTTCATACATTTTTTTCTCTTAACACGAAATGAAAATAGTTTAACACAAAAAGGTTTCCCTTCTGAGAATGAACAAAATAGCGAAAACACTTCGAATTAAGAGGGGTGTGAATTGAAAAAGAGGTCGTTTCACATGTTTCATAGAAAGGAGGCTAACTTGACTTTGAAATACCCTCAGAATTTTGCCTGAGACACGAAAACGAAAATTTGTTAAGATTTTGGTATTGATAACTCTACATAAAATCAAAGACAGCAAACTACGTAAATATTTTAACAATTTCTATTAAATACATGCATATACACATATCTATGTAAATAACATGTATAATAAACTTAATTTTGTTAAATGTATGTTTTTTTCCAATATCCATTAACACGAAATTCTTTTAACGATAAAAAAATATTTCAGTCCCTTCAGTTTCGTGTAAAACATTTTACCTGTATTATATTCATTTGGAAGGGTTAATTAACTTAGACTAAGTTTACATTAATTCAATAGAGATTTTTCTATAAATATCTTTTTAACTCTAATGTAAGATATATTAAAATGGCTGTTTTGAATAAAAGGAATACAAAATATGTTTATCTTGTCTTTATGGAAAGATACTTTATTTGTACTTAAGGATTTTCGTCTCTTATTGTTACATTTATGAAGTGTAAGGTTTTGAATCAGAGGCGTAACGGAGAATATTAGGACGCCCCTGCAAAGTCAGTTTTTGGGCCCCAAGCCCAAATACGTACTTAGCGTCAGTCAGGCTTTGGGGCCTCTGTAATCCTTGCCCCCCCCCCCTTCATAATGCAAAGGTGTACTTCACGCCACTGTTTTGAATTCTAAAATAATTTCTTTAGTAAAATTTTGAAAAAAACATTTTATGAAATTTGTAAAATTTGAAAGAAATTTGATGTTATTTTAATATTATATTTATGTGTAATAATTCCCTATAGTATCCTTTTTGTTAACTCTTTGTATTAATATTTAAACAAACTTTATATCTTTGGTTTAAAAATAACACTGTAATCTTAATCGTAATCGGCTGGACCGAAATCCCTGTCCCTCCCATTCTATCTAATCAGAATTATTATTACGTAAAAACCACTGCCGGTATAAAAGCAAAAATCTTGTGTAATGCCTTCACCATGTAAGAATGTAAGTAACTGCAGCTCTTTGTCTTTGTGTCCTCCAACATGCCGCTGCTGCTTGTCGTTGTCTGCTCTGCTTGGTAATCGTCGAAAGTTTCTCTATTCAATGTGAAAATGTACCGCAATTGTGTTTTAATATATTGATGTGTGCTTCATAATAAAGGATGAAAAGTTTTTCTGAAGATGTTTTCAATAAACCAGATATGACAACAAACCAACACTGGCCAACGCTACTACAATACTTAACATATATATATATGAGAATGTATGCGAACATTTACATTAAAATGATGTGCACGAACAATAAATTTGAAAAACGCAAAAGTATAAGTTTCACGTTTTCCCTCAGTTCTACTCTACAGGTAAACCTCTAAAAAATATTTCAGGAGCAAATTGTGTTCTGTTTTTAACTAAAATATAACTATTACTACAGAGAACTTTATGGAAACGCGATGTAGTTGCTGAATCATTTCCGTTACTAAATGTATTATAAGTATCATTACGGTAGCATCCACATATTGCGAACAAAAACAATGAAGAAAACTCGCGCTTTCCTTCATTGCTTCTGTTTGCAAAAATAACTGTGGAAAACGTAATGTGCACACCAAAAATAACCTTTAACATGATGAAAATATGATGATGATGGAAAAGAAAGATATGATGGAAAGTAAAATTCAACAATAGTGTTTTTTGATATGTGGTAATGAATAAAATTCTACTTTCTATAATTGAAAAACATGATTTTGTGTATTACAAGAAGAATCTCAGAGAAACGGGAAATATAGATTCTATTTTTCAAACTGGTACTTTGATAAAATATTACTAAAAAATAAAATATCGAGTGAAAAACTTAATAGCATTTCACAAATATTGTTAAAAATATCTAATTTAAAAATTCGAGAAACTTTGTGTGTATATTTAATTTTTTTTCACTCTACTGTAATTATAGTGAAAGAGTGAACATGACAGTGGCTTTTATATACTGTGATCATGCACTCTAATATAGGGGTTGGCAACCTTTTAGCTTTGGCTTGCCAAACAAACCACCAACATGATTCAGCGTGCCACACAGGTCATTTTTGAAACAATTCGATTCCCGTGACAATGCATGCAGTGTTAGAGAATAGAGGTCAATAATATAGAGTTACATTTTTATTATATATTAAGTTTACAACACTTAAAAATTTCTTAACATAAAAAACATAATAAAATGTAACTATTTCTTCAACAAACTAAAAAAAAAAAATAAAAGAAATTCAAATTGTATACGTATATCATGCATTTGGAAACATATTTATTTAAATAAAAAAATACCGTAAAACCCGGCGTATAACGCGCACCTATATTTTCAAGCTGATTTTTTTTTTAATTTTTAGGTATATTCGTCGTATAACGCGCACCCCCTTTTTTAAGAAAAAATCTGAATTATCTGTATACATTGCTTTTATGTTTTAGTCATTTATTCGAGGTATTATCCCAGACTTTTAAAAAAAATAATATACTTCTAGAACTGCAACTTGTAGTAACTGGTGTTGATGGATGAAGGAAGGCATATGAGCTTGGATATGATATTACTCTTTCAATGAGAACTTCGTTGGGAGTAGTGTATTTAGTTCTATTTGCCAGAGAAATAATTTATGTCTATATTTTTAAGTTCAGATTAGTAGTCTTTTATCCTGGTGTATTTGGCAATGAAAAAAAAAAATCATATGGTGGATTTAATAAGTTGCCTTAGAACCGTAGAACCAGATAGGGAAATAAAAATATAATAACGGAGTGAGCGGAATAAGGATATTGAATATTTTCACCTTCTGAAATAGATACAAATTTATTTAATTTTTAATATATTTTAATCAACGGGCAATAATTAACACCATAAACTCTTTTAGCTCATAAGGCAAGTCGTTTCTTTTAAATAAACAGTGTTTCGATATATGTAGGAGTAAATTTTTTTTATGCTCATCTCTTTTGATATTTTTAAAGACATCGTTTTTATACCCGGCGTATAACGCGCACCCTTCAGTTTCAATCTTAATTTTTGTGTTCAAAGTGCGAGTTATACGCCGGATTTTAAGGTAGATAACATGAAATATAAGTACTTATCTTCATTACAGTTATATAAAAAGATAAATAAAAATTTTATTGCGAACCAAGTGCTTTCACCTCTCTAATTTAACACTTTGTATCGCAAAGTCAAAGTAACGAATTCGTGGCTGACATGTCATGAGTTCGAGCCTAGTACCGCTGAAGACCCGCCGTTGAAAGGGGGTTAATGCTCGTAAAATATGCCAAGTCTCAAACGTCTTTCCGTTGATGTGGTGTGGAAGCTAGAAGAGGGGCGTGCCAGCTCAGCTTTCGTCACCTGACCATGGTTCAAAATTACGAGGTCCGTCGCCAAAAGCCCTCGTTCAGTTTTATAGTGCGACGTGAAAATTCATTCACTCATTCGTTTCACAAAATCTGGGATATAATTTGAGGTTTTGAATTTGACGCGATTCTGAGCATTCAGTTGTTAAACAATTTATTTTTAGACTTGAAATATTTTTCATATAAGGAAAGATCTTTTTTACTTAAATAAGTGGAACTATAAAAGCGGAAAGAAAAGAGTACATGTAATTTTCTCTTTTCAAACACAATTAAATGTTTCCAGCAATAACATTCAATAATTAACAAAATAGCTGTAAATTTATCTTTCAGATTTTTTTCGTAATTCCAAAAATGTCCATAAGTTTGAAGATAATTGTCAAATAATTCCATATCTTCCATCCAATGAAAAATTGACAAATTTGTACAGTAGTGTAGAGTGTAATTGAGAATCGTACCGTGTGTCACATGTGGCACGTGGGCCAGCGTGCCATAGATTGCCGACCCCTGTTCTAATCATACATAGAGAGAGAGCAGAAAAAAGGACGCACCACCACACACGATCACTGAGAACATTTATGATAGTGCCATCTACTGCCCGATCATGGCGTTAGCACACTGAGATAAAGGCCTTAATGTACATTTCAATATTGCCATTCTTTTAATTCGTTTGTTAATTAACGTATGAAATAGCCTTGAACCATTTCTGAAAAAACAGACAAGAAAAGCAGAAAAAAAAAAGAGCAGAAATAATTCAAGTTCGAAGAGTTATACAACCCCATAAAGCAACTGTCACTTTAACGTGTACTACAATGATGCAATGTTTGAAAATGCTCCTCTGAGATTTAAAACATGATGAGAGCATATTTCATTTCAAGCGAAATTTAGGCTGTTTTTTTCTCCAATACTTCAACTTCTAGTAAGCACTTCCATTTACCATCAATTTTATGAGAGCGTATGGAGTAGTGCCAAAATTTCCCCTTGTTATTTATATGAAACTATTACATACCCTTCGCAACTAGTTAAATTGTCGTTGATAAACATTAGATGTTTAACAAAGATGTCTTATCAGGGCTTGAATTTCATTCGTGGCTCTAAAATCAAATTTCTTTCACAGAACAAACGTTTCTATAGCGTTTTTTTTTAAAAACGGGAATAAGCTTGATTACGCAATTCACGTTGCAAGTTGTGACATAAAAATGCTATGCGTTTACTTTTGTATGAAATTTAGAGCATACTTTAAAGTTAATTCATTTTACATATGATTATAAGGTAAGCAAAAAAAAAAAAAAAAAAAATGAAACAGAAAAGTAAATTAGGTAAGGAGTTGCGGAAAAGGAAGTTTTATGGTATGTTATTTTATGCAATGTGTACTTAATACGTAGCGAAATTTACATTAAGGTGACGTATTACTGCAAATATTATTCGTTTGAAAAGAGTTTCCCTAACTGAAACTCAACAGTTGCTAACTTTTCATTCAAGAAATTTTTTAAAAAAATGAATTTATATGGCGACAAGCCTACCTTAAAATGATTATCCACTGAACAATTGAAAACAACGATATTTAAGCATAATCTTTTCTCTTTGAATGTCTATATCAGGTGTATTCAGCGAACAGAAGCATCCACGACGAAAATTTAAACTTGGATTTATTTGATTTTTAGATTCGAGATATTAACAAAGAATATAATAATAAAATATACATATTCCTTCTTTTTTTAAATTTTTTATATGAAAAAAACTGCAAAAACAGGGATTATTGCATTGAGGCAATACTGAGTCTGCAGTACGGCAGCCTATGGTACAAAAGGTGGAAGCATCTGAAGCAATTTGAAATAATTCCGAAAAATACTTTATTTTGTTATTTTTGAAATCACAGTCGGCCTTCTCTTTTTTCGTTAATACTGGGAATCGAATAACCAATTTAAATTTCCGGAAGTAAGCGCTTTCTTGTTTTCTTTAGTACCAGATCGTTAGCTGAGAGTGTAGACCATGGGTTACAATGCATGTGATTGCATTACACTATCAAATCCATGAATTTGGCCGTCGATCGAAAGGTATATTGTCTACAGTCTGCATCAGGGGTCGGCAACCTTTTAGCAGTGGCGTACCAATCCAATATGTGATTTAGTGTGCCACCCTGTAGAAATTTTGAAACAATTCGATGCTCACGAGAATGCATGCAGAGTTAGAGAATAAAAGTCAATAATATAGATTTAAAGTAATATTATATATTAATTTTGTATCATTTCAAGATATTTTTAACATAAAAATAAACAGAATAAAATATTACTATTTCTTCAACAAAAATAAAAAAAAGTTAAATTATACACGTATTATGTGTTTTTAAACATATTTATTGAAATAAGAAATAGACAACATGAAATATAAGTGTTTCCCTTTATTATAGTTAAATAAAAAGATAAAAAATTTTTTATTGCGAATCTAGTCCTAGCACGGCTTTACTCTCATATCGCAAAATCAGTGGTATAGTTCGCGATTTTCAATTTGGCGACATTTTGAGCAGTCAGTTGTTAAATAATTTCATTGCGGACTTGAAATATTTTTCATATGAGGAAAGACTTGTTTGCTTAGATATGTAGAACCAAAAGCGGAAAGCAGATTAGAATATCTTAATATACCATGCAATTTTCTCTCTGCAAACAATTAAATCTCTCGAGCAATGGCTTTCAATAACTTACAAAATAGCATTAAATTTATCTTTCAGATTTTTTCATAATTCCTTTAATGTTTATAATTCTGAAAATGTTTTTCAAATAAGCAGTGGCGTAGCTAGCCTTGAACAAAAACCTTTAAAACAACTAACCTTTGTATCACAGATACTTTGGGGGCGCTTGCTAGTGACTCCTTAACATTTTACGATTTTTTGCTTACGTGGTTTGGGACTCCCAGAGCTTGGGAGCCCGTATCATTGATACGGCAGTAGCTACGCCCCTCCAAATAAGGTATATTACAAATTTTTTAACTTCCAAAAGTATCACTCACTTCCCATGATTTTAAGTGGCGATTTTAACTTTAATTTCAGTTTGCCAAAAGCTGAGCTGCTCATAGCTTTTTTTGAATGTTGAACTGAAGCTCGAAATGAACACAAATCAAAATATTTCGATAAATAACAGTGGTACTGTTATTGATGCTGTTTTTCAACGGTTTTTAAATACTTTGAAATCACAAGTTTAAGTGTCATATTTTAGTTATCATAAGTCTATTATCTCCGCTCTTCCCCGAATTGAACAAGAATAATCATTTTTGGTAAAAAAAATTGCATTACCCCTTTGTGTTAATTACATAAAACTTTCGTTAAAGATATAATTATTCAATAGAAAAATATTTCCAATCATACCCGATTCAATTTTTTAAGGGTATAAGTTAATATTGCGTATTTACCACGATAACATGTCAGATGTTACACATCATATGCGACTACTGTAAGTCTCGTTTTTTTTGTTTATTCACATTCCAATGGGGCAAATCAAAACTTTAAATTGACTTATCTCAGAAAGATAAAAGAGCTAGTTTGTCTTCATTTAAAATACTAAGGTTTTTTTTTCTATTGTGCTTAATACTTGGAAATTTTTTTCACTTGTTGCTAATAGTACATGAAACAAAAATTGGTATGCATTTTACAATCAAAGCAATATTGATTTTTTTAAAAAAATAATTGAAGTTAGAATTTACACATTTTTAAAGGAATTTTCAAAAAGCATTCATAGAAAGAAGCATTGTAAGAATACGAATCATGTTATCACAAAACCCATATCAACTTTTGTTATACATAGTTTAACATACTTGTAAATCAAATACGTTAATTTTTGTAGGAGTAGTAGCGTTATAAAATCGCTTTATAAGTTTCAAGTTTTTCCCTTAAAAAATTAAATGGTTAGCTTTTTATGAAATTTTGAGCACAAAATCTTTTTACATCATACATATACACAGTAGGCAACCAAAAAAATTATGAAAATCATTTAATTAAAAAAATTTGTGTAAATCGCACCATGACCCTTAATCAGTCAAGATTTCAATGTCCTCAAACGAAGAGGAGACTCAAAAACATTTGTTCAAGTTCTTGGTTTTCTAATTCAAAAAATTATTAGGATCACGAAATTCTTAACCATTAATATACTAATAAAAGAATTCTAGCCACGATTCTATCGATGACTATTGCTTGAAATAATGAAATCGACTAGACATTAAATTGAATTCGACTTAAAAATCCTCACGTTGCATGATATTTCAAAAAAAGAGAGATAAGCCGAGTTCATGTCCTCACAAAATAATCAACCTTGAATCTATCTTAATAACCACTATTTAGTTGTTTGTGTATACGTTCCACAGATTTAGGAAGAAAATTTTCATTAAAAATAAATCTGTTGTCTATTTAGGTATTTTTTTATTAGCAGTTGTTATGGCCTGACCGGAACATCTGCGCATGCTCCTAAGCGCCCAAGGTCACGAAAACTGAGATGAGCACAATAGGTTTTGGCTCTCATAGGCTGTTGTGCCGCTGAGTTTAGTTTGTTATGGTTTATACAACTATTAGAAAATTAATTTGCACTGTGAAATTAACAAATCGTATATTTCTAGTTATAATTTTTACTTTTATTATTTTTCGATTAAAGATAATATTTGCAGCTAAGAAATTATACTGCAAATCTCTTGTAACACGCAAACAGGAAAAAAATTAACTTTTTAGTTGAGTTAATACTAATGTTCTTAATTCATTATGAGACTATGGAAACACAAAAGTTGCGTATTTCTTTAAAAATTAAAACATGAATAAGAATTGTATAGACACACAGAGCTGGAAAAAGATTATGTTTTGAAATTGGTTTAAAAGTAATTTGCTCAGGAAAAAATAACGTTTGTTTTGAATTTTCTGCCAAATAATACAATTTGTACAAAAAAAAATGGGTTTTTTTGGTACAATTTTTCCAAGTATGTTACAAACTGTATTTTACTTTCTGTTAACTTTTGAAACCAATATTTACTCTTATCTTGGCAGTTTTTCTTAGAATAAAAATGTTCTCTTTTCAATCATTGTCTGTTGTAATTTTTTAATTCCTTTTTCCTCCTTTAATGTGTTTTTATGTATTTGTTGTATGCATGTAATTTTTGTATTTCGTAAAAATGCAACATTTCTTAGATGGGATAATTTTTAAGACTTGATTGTCCAGCAATCGAAATCTTCGTTGGAATTATCCCCGAAATCAGTTCAAAAGAGATCAGCTTTTTTGACTATTAGCGTTTTTTATTTGTTGCCACTTTAATATATAAGCCAACTGTGTAAGAACAAGGGTTATAATTGGTTCTATAGAACTTTTCTTACATTACTATTCTTTTGGCTGCATGAAACTTAGCAAAAATATTGAAGAAATTTCATTGAAAGGAAGTATTACTTTGAAAATAGTGATTTCTGAATTTAATATCTAAAGGTTATAATTCAGAAGAAAGCTTCTGAGGTAATATCAATCCTTCTCATGGAAAGGTACTTTTTGAAAAATGTCATGTTTCAAAATAGGCAATTCGTATCACCAATAAAAACAAATGAACCTTGTCAATCTAATTACAGTAAATATTGTGAGATATATTTTAGTTTTAACATAGTTCGAATGATAATATTTTGAATCTCGGATATTTTATGTGTGTGTGTGTATTCATAACTCCTATTAAATAATATATTCTCCTACTTAATATTAAAATTCAGATCTAAAGATTACATAAACTATATAGAGGATTAAAAATTTAATCAAAAATATGAAATTAATTATTCATTCCAATGTTTAAAAGTTTAGCTGTTATATCGCATTTTAATTTTTTCATTTTATGTAATTATTCTCGTCGTCTCATTTACCTTAGCTTTGCGAAGGATTTCCCTAGTTCATAAAACTATTTATGAAATAAATATATCGCTGCAACCAGTATTCAGTTTCTAATTTTCATATCTTGCAAAAGATTAACTCGGAAAATAATAACTCCTACGTATCTTCAAAGCAACGTTTTTTAAAACTAGTTTCTGTAATTGAATTTTAAAGGCTTATATTCTCTAAATGTTCTAAAATTTAAATGAGTTGAACTTTCTATTTGCGCAACGAGTGATGATATTATTCTCAATTATCAGTAATGTATTTCAATTAAATTTGGGAGGATTAATCTGATTTGGAAAGTAAGCATCATCATAATAAAGTAAATAAACATTTGAATAAGAAGAAACGATTAATTCATCGCTGGTACTTTTATCTTGAGAATCTGAAGAGTCTGCCTCAGAATTATTTAAATATCATTCACTTGTAAGAGTATTTATTTATTTCACCCTTTAAAATGTTGTTTTAAGCTTTAGAGCCATGTATGGTATTTGCAGTACTCATTGACGTACACAAACCTCTCTTATGTTGGAGGAGGGGGGGGGGGATTACAAGCTAAGCAAACATGTGTAGAGGGAATTACCAAGGGATAATCTCTATGGGGAAAATTAAATACCCTTTAGTCTAGGGGGAGAGGTTGAACCCCCAGCCAACTTTGTGTAAGCCACTGGATGTATACCTCATGTAATTTGATTTACTTCAGTTGCGGTACAACTGCTGTGTGCAAACTGCTACCAGAGAATTCTTCCGACCCATTTTTCGACTGTGTGGCCATTTTGGTGGGGATAATCTTTACCTCCTGTTGTGACGTGCCTATGTCTGTTCTTAAGTGAAAACCTCGACCATCATATATGGCGAAAACGAACATTACTGGAATTTAGATCCTAGTTAAGGCCAAGGATATTCTTGCTCAGTTTCGGTCAGTGATTCTCAAGTTAATTTTCGCTTGAAGGAACCCTAAATAAAAATTGCTATTCGAAAAAAATTGGCCCCCCCCCCCTTTTTTTTTTTTTTACAATATATCTTATAAATAAATTTCACAGTTTTGCTGCTATACTGAATGCTATTTATGTTTTAAATGCTCAATGAATTTATTGAAATCTAAAATTCAGTATACATTTAAAACGTAAAATAAAGTAAAAAAAAAAAAAATGAAGTAAGAAAATCATCTAATTAATGCTTCTAATACTTTGTAAGTTTTAAGAATTTGTTAACCTCAAGAAAAAAATTAAAAGAATAAACTCAGCACATTTTTGAATTAGAAAATATAATTATTTACCTTATTGTTTGAAGTAAGTTTTAATATTTTCTTTCATTTTAGCTTTAGAAATGGAACAAATGTCATAATTCTTTTCTTAAGAATATTCAACTTCTATTAAATAAAATGGCTGCGGTAATCGAATGTTCCCATTGTAAGGGAAATCTTTTTCTTTGTTCAAGAGACACTTTTCTTAATCTCAAAAGGTTTGAAAATTAAAACATAATTAGGTTTATCTATAAATTATGCTATGCAATTAAAAGGCATTTGAATAGGAGAAAAATAGAAATATTCTTCTGTTTCGGGGGGGTATATTTCCATTGTTTACACAGATTGGTTAATGATTTCAAAAATGTATTCAAGTAAAACTACTTGAAAAAAAACTACGTGAATTGATGGGAAAAAGCAATAGAAAACGTTCCTATCGAAGGCAGTAGCGTATACAAGAATGAGGTTGAAGGTCTAATCGTATACGACTACGTTCGGAATCGTGATTTTGCAAAAGCGTATAAATGGATAATATTTATGATATTTAGTGTCACTTATAGTAGAAAATGTACATAAAATTGTTTTAAGAATAGTATTGCAATAAAAAATTATTTAATTACAATATTTTTACAAAAAAAAAAAATGAACATAGAATGACCCATTTTCAAAATAGTCTCCTTTTGTGAAAAATGCTTCTATTATAATAATGTTTTGCCTGTATATAGCTCAGACCTCTGTACAGAGGTTCAACTAGAATTTTTTAAATATATAACTTAGAAGTGGGTTTATCCATATTTTACGATAACAGTGGGGAGCAATTTTAATAAAAAAACGCGGATAATTATATATATATTTCAATGGGTGGTAACTCTGAAAATAATGTGAATTTTTCAAAAAAGTCCTAGTTCAGACTCTCTGGAGAAGTCTTTATTTTATGAAAGAGAGAGAAATATTATTATTTTAGAAACGTTTTTATAAAAGGAGAACATTTTGAAAAAAAGATTATTCTTAGTTAATTTTTTGCCAAAATATTGTATTTAAATAAGTTTTTTTTGTCAAAATGTTTTTAAAACAATGTTACACATGTATTCCAATCTAAATGACACTAAATATCATGAAAATTATCCATTTTTGCGCTTTTTTAAAATCATGGTTCCGCGAACGTAGTCGGATACCTTAAACCCTTCAATTCATACACTACGGGATTTTTAACTTTTAGCATAAGAAGTTGCGACTCGGTGCTTTTGTCTACTCATTTTTTTAAATGTAAATTACTCCTATAAAAAATAACTGCTTATGTTACTGATCGTAGAAAAGCACATCCCTTTCCATCTTGTAAAAATATTTTATTGGATATTTCCATAACATACTTTTTCAAAAAAATGAAAAACAAGTAAATAAATAAAATAAAAAGATTAAAATAGATTAAGTTAAGAGAAAAATTTTCTTGCATATATCCTTCAATTATCAATTTCTCTACCACATTTTGCTGTCTGGAATGAACCTAGTTAAATTATAATTCATAGATTAATTACGATAATGGTTTTTAAAATATTAAAAAATGTCATATATTTATACCAAGTGCGTCAAAAAAATAGTTCGAACTTTAAAAATTCTTAAAAAAGGGGGAAAAGATGGTAAATAAGGGCTTGTAAGAAATGGCTTACAAGGTAATCAGACTTTTTTTAGCAGCAAGAATATGTTTTATTCGTGCCCGCATTCAGGGACGTCTTCAGACATGGGCCAACTGGGCTAGGGTCCAGGGCCTCGTATGCAATGAGAACATCATCACGTTCTTGACTCGGCCTTAATAAGATCCTAATTTTAAGGGGAGCTGGAAACCTCTCTATATATACTATATTGACAATGTTAAATTGGATCTTTTCGATGTACCTTTTCTCAAAATCTGTTATATGTACATGCTTGAAATTTTTCATACAATTACAGTACATTTTTCTCATTATACTGAAATGAGCTTTTAGCTAAGTTTAAATTTTTTAATATTTTATGAAATATTTTATCAAAAATTGCGAAACTTGACCCATTTTTCACACAAAAAAATTTGTAAGAAATAATTTGTTGAGTTTTTTACAAAGAGCTCATTTCAATACATATTAGACATCATTATAAATATATCATAAAAAAATTACATACCTGCGAACAGTAGTTTCTCAGAAAATGTACATCGGACATCAAAATTTACATTTTGATATAAATTGATTTTAATGTATACAGTGAGATTTCTAATCGGCTAGGGAAAAAAAAATAAATAAAAGGCTCAATTTACAATAAAAGATGCATGCTTTGGTTTATATCAGATGTTAAGCTTTTAAGCAAAAATGAAGTACTTTGTTTATATTTTTCTCCATTCAAATGGGCGTGGCCCAGTTTCAACGATGATTTAAAAATAGGTTTTAAGGGCTTCTGATTACCCTAGAGGTTTAAGTAAGGCATTTTTAGAAAGGTTAAAATCTATACAATTTGATAATGTAAGAATCCCAAATTGTCAAATTGAATTTTAGCTTTCCAACACGCCTAAATAATTTCAACGGTCAATTGTAACAATTTCGGGTTGTATTTTCCGAAAAACTGGGAATTTCGGATGATATGTCAACTGGCTACATATGATGACCAACGTCCACCTAGCTTAGGCCTACGACCAAATATCATCATTACTCATTCAGTCAAATGGCTGCAGTCGGTCGAAAAGTGTTGTGCAATTGTACTCGTAAATCATGCGCATGTATGTTTCGGGTTATTGTTTGTTTGAGTATTTGATACGTATGGTATGTACTGTCTGCCTTTAAGGGCCATATGTGGGGCCTACATTTGTTTAGGGGCCCAGGGCCTACTTTTGAGTATTTGTGCGTTATTTGTAATTAGTTTCTTGTAGAATGGTGCACACCAATGCAGTAAAACAAATCGAATTGACTACCTTTGATGAGAGCAATGATTGGTCGAGGTTGGAAGATCGCATGGCCCTGTTCTCATAGCATGGCTTAGTTGCGTCTGACAATGTTATGGAAGTATGCTGAACAGTTGTTATTGGAAAAATAATTTAATGGAGTGTACTTTTGTCCTGTATTGTGTTTCAAAGAGTCAGCACCCTCTACCAGAGATATTTTTAACAAATAATGCTTTTGTCACTAAAAAAGTCTACTTCCTTAGTAATCGCGGTAGCCTAGTGATAATGGTTGCGAGCTCGTGGTGGCATTGTCGATTCATAGGTTCAAGTCTTGGCGACACTGAAGACCGTGGCGTATGTGAATGAAAAACAATTTTACTGTTTATTTGCATAGAAGGATATTAATCTGAAAAAGATGGATAATAGGGGCTTTATGTTATACAAATCATGCTAGGGATATCTACAAGAATTCTTTTTTTTTTCATCTTTAGCTATGTGAAATATTTCTGTGTGTTTCTCGCATAATACGAAAAAAATGTCAATATAAAAAATTCTTTTCAGAAGGCATTTACATGTTTGAATCGCTTAAAACTTACTCTTAGGTTTCCCAGTTACAATGTGCTAATCATTATTGCAGGAGGTCTCTGATGTTTTAATTTTGTTTGCTGAACTGAAAATGTAAAAATAAATGTAACTGACTCATAATTCACTGAAATTTGAGTTTGAGTACCTTAATTTGTTTGCAGTAGTCTAACAGCTTCATAAGCCATGCATTATATTTTAAATATTTTATGTTTGCGAAGTATAAGCTCGTGATAATAGAAAAATTGCTTAAAGAAATACTAAATAAGTTTAGACTGTACATAATATTATATACATTTTTTAATTAAATAGCTTAAGTTATTTGTCATAAAGACGATTTAAAACACGAATACAAAATTAATTCAAAATTAATGCTTTTTTAATGTAAATAAAATAATGTAGTTTGACAAGATGTAATAATGTAGATTTGACAAGAAAATACTTTTTTTGAACTTAATTTTTCAAATAAAAATAAAATGACAAAAAATATGGAGTTTCTAAATACTTAACAAATGACTCAAAACAACCAAACAGCTTTCAAATAATTCCTTCACACGAGTAGAATTGTCTTAAATTCCATTTCTATAATTTTGTAAGCGTATTCGATCTCAGCTTTATAGCCTCCATAACTGTCACATATTTTGCAATGGAATACCATTTTGCCTTCCAAATGTCATAATCCCTGAAAGCAAAAGTGTTATTAATCTTTAATACAATGCGACTTTTAAAATAAGAAGATATTTCTTCTCTTACTACCCATTTTATGCATTCTTCCGCTATTCCTTTCGAAAAAAAATACGAAATTACTATCCATCGTATCGTATGCTTTTTGTGTTCCATAGGATTAGAATGACTCATATTATTGAAAATTTCCAGACTCCTATCTTTAGCCATACAGTGAAAATCGTTTAACATGAAAGTGAGGGCATTGAAAAATTTTTCCGTGTTAAAAAATATTTAAAATAAACCCCATATATTCAACAAAATTAAATGTATAGAGTGCATTAAATTTACATATATATGTATTTATGCATCTACGTAATGAAAACCAATGAAACAAAAACATTCGCAAGAACTTAATGAAATTTAATACAAAGTTTAATACAAGCCTTTTGAAAAACAAAACATTTATTGAGTTTTTGGAAATTTTGATTAGCTTTACGGCAAACACTTTTTAGTACAATGCTATTTCTTTTCTTGAAACGTTCCAACTATTTTGGATTTGAAGAAAATGTAAAATACATTTTTTTTAGAAAGCTCATTGCTTGCTTGACCACTCTTATCCGTGTTCACTCTGACTCAAACTTGCCCCGTTCAAACAATTCTGGAATTTTCTCTCTTTTTTTTAAAAAAAATATTGTTGATAATGTAGAGTTTGTAATATCAATACTTTGCAGATTTCCGCTTCCGTCTTCTGTTTTGGATCAACCGCCTTTAGTAGCTCCATCTTCACTTAAGCGAAATAATAGTTTGCTTCACCCCTGAGCTCTTTGCCATTCTGCTCAATAAAAATTCTTCTTTAGTAGAAAGGGAAAAAAAGTATGAACGCGTGAACCAGAGTCACTGGTTTTTTCCCAAACAGCGATGTATATCTCACCGAATTTCAAAACCAACTGATGAGAGATGAGCTGTTTTTGTGAGGCATTTATAGGGGCGGACAGTGAATGTAGCTTAAATAAACAAAATTGGCTCATGTCATAGGCTAATTTGAGGGTATTTCAAAGCCAAGTTAGCCTCCTTTCTAAGAAGCATGTTAAAACATCTATCTTCCATTTCACAACCTTCTTTAATCTCACCTGTGTGGCTGGTGTTTTCCGTACTTTGTTCATTTGCTGAAAAAAATTATCTTCATGTAAAGCGATTTTCGTTTCGTGTTATAAGAACGAAATTCATGAAAACACATAGTACTTTGTCGGAACCGTTGTATTATTTAGTGTTAATCAATATCTGTCTTAAACGGTTTCGCAAAAAACATATATAACTGATATAATACGCAAATCTTCCACAGATTTATGCCACTATTTTTATCAGCCATTCTACTACTAGAAACAAGCTGACAGTTTCGCGGTTATTAAAGGGAAAATACTCTTTGATTTCTAAGTAATATCAAATAGACCATAACATTTAAACGCGCTACACACTCATATAACATAGACTTTAAAGTGATTAAAAAATGATTTCAACCAAGCCCCTATCTATAATTACCAGGGTAAAACAACTATAATTTATTTAAATAGTGAACATTCATATATCGTTACTTGCTGAAGTTTTCAGAAATATGCAAGAATATTTAATAAAATCAAAACTTACATAATTCCAAATCCATAATATTATTTTTTTCATAATATTATTCATTTTACAGTGAAAGTATTGCAATTTAGAGATCAGTATTAAACATTTTCAATCGTGGTGGGAATAACGTTTTAGATATTCGCATACATTCCTTTGACGAGAATAACTCTCTTAGAAAAAAATGAAGCCGCATTATCGGAAAGTTTTGTATTACACGTACATACTAAAACATCTAACAAAGTTATTCACTATCGCGTCATTATTTTCTGTTTCCAAGTTAATTGAACAGTTTGTGGCCTGTAAGAACTAATCACCTTTCATTAAAATAGATGGAAAAAATACGATGTAAAATTAAGCACATTTTCTTCCGAAAACGAAGAGAAAAAGAATCCATTAATTATTTTATCAAGCATCTAAAATTCTCAACTCGTT
>BMAV01013130.1:0-21025 GCA_019973955.1 Trichonephila inaurata madagascariensis
TTTTTATTTCCCCTTTTTTAAGGTACAAAATCCTACAAATTATCGAATACACTTTAAGTTTGGAAAATTTTTCGATTTTATTTAAAAATGACATTTATTTTTAAATGGATTATGGAACTGGTACGAAAAGATCTTTTCAGTTTTGGAAAAATTTTTGATCCGCTTCAATTCAATAGTTTTGATATTCTCATTCATTTGATCAATAACAATCCTTTTAAATTTTTTGCTTAGAAACTTTTAAAAGGTGGGGGTCTTCCTCAAAAAAATGTAATAAATACGCTGTATTTTCCAACTTTTGTTAACTGCTTTTTCTTTATTTTAAATTTATAAATTTTTAATAATTAAAACACCCGAATTAACTTAAAAATTTTAATTTTAATATTATAAGGTAAAAGACAGTCTTCTATATATTTTTTGTAAAGGGGAAAAAAATGCCTCGTAAATTTCTTGGAATAAATAGAAAGTTTTTTTGAGTTTTCATCTTGCCCTTTTTTAAATCGAATATTCTTTTTTTTTAGAATAAAAATTTTGAACTCAGTGAAAAATTAACAAAAATTTTTTAAATTTTTTTAGCATTTAAAGGGAATTGTTTTACATAAAAAATTAATAAAAGTTTATGAGGTATGAATCAAAAAATCTGAAAAAAAATTAAAATTAAATAACGAATAAAATAAAAAAAAAAAAATCGTTTTCATTTTGAAAAAAATAATGATTCACCAAAAGAATTCTATTATTTTTTTTTTTTTTGGTATTTTAAAAGAACTTCGGAACTTACTCTTTATAGGCAAATATAGTTTATTTTATTTTATACCGCTATAGACTATACATTCCAAAAATATTTTCCATCATTTATTAATTTAAACATTTCAATATCCATTACCTTTTTTACATCTTTAAAAGTATTTTAAACATTTCATTCACGAAATTAATTTCCTAATTTCCCCCCACACACATAAACATTGTTTAAAATCTAAAAAAGGGTGTTTTGTTCTCAGACAATTCTGCATCAGTGTTTCTCAAAATGGGGGGCCCCCCTTTGGGAAAGGGGTGATAACTCCCAGGGGTTGCAAGCAAAAAAAGTCGAAAAAAAAATTTTTTTTAAAAAAAAAATTATAAAACGAAGAAACAAACAAAATTACAAAAAAAAAAAAAATACATTGATATAAAACACTTATAAATATATCAGTACTGCACAATCTAATAATTAATTTAAAAAACTAAGTTAAGGACAAGTTTAAAATTACCAGTAACCCCCATAGATTTGCCCCAAAAAATTATTTTCAACATTTACACTTACATTGATAATTTGTACGGTTTATAATTAATCCTTTAAATGCCAATTATAAATTAGGCGATTCGTTCCCAAATGTCACAGTTAAGCACGTAGGTAAGCGGCTGTGGTTTTTATAAAATTGGGTAGAAAGGAATAAATAATCAACCCTTTAAAAAAGTGAACCCCAAATTGCCCAATTTTTTTTGTGCTTTCCAAAACCTTCGAAAAATTTTTTGGATCCCATTCAAAAAGATAGTTTGGAAGGACGTATATATACGTCTGGGGCAATCCAACTGGCTGATAGACTTTTTATATACGTTGGAGGGACTTAAGGGTTTAAAGCCGCATTGTAGGGTGAGCGTCAAAGTATAGTATTACTGAATTTAATGCATCGTTCTTGTATAAAGGGGGGCGAGATGCAAATTATGGTTGAATATTGGTTGCAAGCATTGAAAGTTTGAGAAGCACTGCTGTACATCATTTAATAGTATATTCAGTACATTCTTTTTTATAGGAATAATATCATCTAAGATTTTCAGACCATCCTTTCAAGCTCTGGATATTTTGGGTTTTGTGAATGTGCATAACAGGTCAGATAAAAAAAACTATTCGGGTGGCGTAAAAAAAGAAGAAAAATAAATTTCAGACTTCTCGGAACGATCTTCCATTTAAAAAAATAACGGTCAAACAAAAAAAGAGTTCCCAGATAGGAATAAAGATCCCTTTTGAAAAAATATGATGGGTTTGGTTTGGGGGAAGTGACGAAACTATTTTTTCACGCTTTGTACGAAATCTTGAACGGGGGGGCATTGAAAAATGGGGGTTAAAACTAAAAACTCTATGGGCGTAAGAGTTTTGGATTCTTTGGATGAATTTGTTACAATTCGCATCCAAAGCCCTTTAAAATTTTCTTTTTATAGGGGGAAAAAGACTAGAAAAAAAATTTATTTATAATATTTGATATTTTTTTTCTCAGAAGATCAATAGTTTGAAAAAAAGTAAGCTATTCGTTTTTAATAAAATTATGCCCCTATGGAAATCTATTACTTTTTTCAAAAAAATATTTAAAATGTTACATATTTTGATGAATAATATAATACGATCAATAATAATACCGATAAAAAATATAAACGGTACTTACGTATTATCGAAACCGTTCTGACGGCTTTTAATCGCGTTTCTCCCCAAACTGTGGGGCCCCACTTTGGGGGCGTGACAATTCCGGGGGCGTGAGCATATTGAAAAGTCGAGAACAAAAGAAAATTTTTAAAAAAATTATTAATTTACGAAGGGAAAAAACAAAATACATTCTGACATAAAAAAAAATAAAAATACATTTACAATGATTTTTACAATTATAAATTTTCACCCTACACAATGTATTTTATAATTAAAAAATACTAAGTTAAGAACAAGTTTAAAATTCCCAATGACCCCATGGGTTTTCATATTTTAAATTTAAAAAAAAAATTAACACTTGAAAATTTTTTTTTAAGGTTTTCTAAACCTTGACTCCGGGGTTTTTGGGGGTGGATGTATTGGGGAGGGTAAGGAATAAAAAAAAAAAATAATCTGGAATAAGTAAATCCTTCGCAAACTTTTCAAGGTCCTTTTATTTTCAAAATCTTCGGAAAATTTTAGGGGTGCAGTGCTCAAAAAGTCTACTTGGGAAAAGCGTATATATACGTCTGCAGAAATAAACTTTAGCAGCGAGGCGTTTTTTACTCGGGGGGGAAGGGTTAAAGTCGTATCGTAGTCTTAGCGTCAAAGTATGATTATTGAATTCAGTACATTGTTTTGTATGGGGCGATGAAAATTATGATTGATTATTGGGTTACGAATATTCCTTTAAAACCTGCATTTTTTGAAACGGGTACATGGTTGCGATTCCAGCGCGTACAACACACGCGAAAGGGGGTTTTTGTTTTGGCGAGTTATCTTCAACATTTGGGTTGTTCGAAATACGTAATACCGAGATCATATATAAAGGAAAAAAAAAATGTATTTTTTAAACATTTAATATCTTGAAACAACAAACAGACCAAAAGGGAAAAGTTAAAAAACAAGAGATAAATAAAAACTAAAAAAAAAATTTAAAAAAAAATAAGTATAAAAACATGATATAGTAAAGCCAAGGGTTAGAAAAAATGAGAAATAAAACAATGATTCATGTATCCCAAATTCAAAAATATATTCTGTATACATACAGATTAACAAATTTAATTCTGAACTATAGATTTAGAGCAGTTTACAAAAGTAAAAATTTCGCAAAATATATTATTTAAAATTTAATTAAACTTGCCTAACATTCAAAAAATTTTTTTATTTTCAGTGGTATTCGATTGAAACCAATATACAATAAGGGTTTTTTTCATTTTTACGTAAAATAAAATTATCTCTTTCTTGACGTCTGACTTTTCCCTTTTCGCCATTAAGCAATGCAATGAAATTCCATACAGAACTGTAATTATGTCTCGAAAATCAATTTCACATGGTTAAAAAAATTTTCTGTATCTATAACTTACATTTTTCCAAGCAAAGCCCTACGAAATTTATAAAAAAATGCAACTGGTACTAAAATTTTTTATTACCTTTTCAATTCAACAAGGGCTAATTTTTTGCAATTTAAGTAATTTCTGGGTTTTTTTATCGAGGGGCTGTAATAAAATGAACATCCTTTCAACTGCTGGTAGTAATTGTTTATCTGAAGATACTTAAGCACGTTTTTTCATAGCAATTATATGCTTGAAACTTAGTTAAACGAGTTTAGAAATTTCTGTTATAGAAATAAAAAAAATAAAGAATTGGGGGTCATTTCAACAAAATTCTTTGTATTTAATCAAAAAACGTAAATTTAAAAAATTTTTTAAAACACACACACACATTAATGTAATTCACGTTCAATTTAGGGTTTTAAAAATGTTAGTTTGTGTGACTACAACAAATCTCAAAAACACCATTCAGATTAAGAAAAATTACCTTTAGAAGAAATTTTTCCTATGTTTAGAAAAGGATCAAATGAACGCTTCCTTTTTTAGTAGTATTGGATGATGATTTAATAAAAAAGCATACATTTCTTCAACAGAGCAGAAAAAAATTTTTTGGTATCCCACTGCGCTCGGAACCGTGATTGGGAAAAGTGTGTAAATGGATAATATTTATGATATTTAGCATAATTTGACAATGTATATTAATTTGGGGTTTAAAAATAGTATTACAATAAAAATTATTTAAGTACAATATTTTTGACAAAATAACTTAGAATAACCTTTTAAATATTCTCCTTTTGAAAAATGCTTCCATTTATTAATATTTTTCTGCATAAAACTCAACCCTGTACAGAGGCTCAAGTAGAATTTTTTTAAGCGCATAACTTGGAAGTCGGTTTATCCATGTTTTACGAAAAAAGGGAATATTTTTGAAAATACGCCGATAATTTTTAAATGGTTTAACTCAAAATAATTAATGTTTCAAAAAACGTTGAGCCTCGAAAAGGGGGTCTGAGTTTAAAAAAAAAATTTTACAAAGCTTTGGCCCCAAAAGGAGGCATTTTGGGAAAAAAGGTTATTCTAAGTTAATTTTTTTAAAATATTATTTAAAAACTTTTGCTAAATTTTTAAAAATTTTATACATGTATTCTAAACTAAAATGACACTAAATATCATGAAAATTATCATTTTTGCAAATCATGGGTTCCAAAATAGTCAATCCTTTTTTTATATGTTATTATTTACGTTTTTGTTGGGGTTTAAAACACCAAAAACAATTTGGAAAACGAATAATATTATTTGAAAACCCTAGAACAGAAGGTCAAAAACCCCGTTAAGTCGGTAAAATCACGAAAATAGAAAAACAGTACCCTCTAAGGGAAATTGAGACAGACCGAGGTGACCAGACGAATATGGGGGGGGGGGCGTCTTGGGGGGTTGAAGAAACCAACATGTATAACATTTTCCCTTTGCCCGGGGAGAATAGAAGTGGGGGGGAGCAAGTTGCCCATAGGAGACCGTTGAAAAAAAGCGCAGGTGTTAACCCTTTATCTACTACTTTATGATTTACTGCTTTTTTTATGCAATTTTTTTTTGGATCACTACTTTTAAAAATTAAAGGGGTTTTTAAAATAAAAAAAATTTAAAAATTTGGGGGAAATTTTAACCCTTTAAAGAGCTAATTAATTAATTAAAGTTTCCCAATTGAAAAATTTTGGTAAATATTTTCACTTCAAATAAAAGTCAAACCCTTTTCAAGGTCCTCATTAAAAATAAAAAAAAAAGACACTTAAATTTTGACATTAATTTTTTTCGGGACAAAAAGGTAATCTTTGCAACCCCCTCAAAAACGCAATTTCTGCAATAAAACTTTTAAACCCTTTCCCCCTTTAAAATGTTCACCCCTTAGAACCCTTTAACCCATTTTCTTGGAAGAGTGGTTTAAAAAACTATTCTTTCTAAGTATCGTCGAGTATAGGCAAAAGGGGTTTTATTCTATCGAATTAAAATTGGGGTGGTACTTAAAATTTTACCATCGGTAAAAATTAAACTGCTTTTTGGTAACAATATCGTATAACATGAATGATAAATATGTGGATATGAACCCCATGTACGACCGAGCCAATTGCAATGGAGCCTAGCACGGTTACCAGGACCTCTCCACCCCCCCTTTCGCCCTTACTGCGGCTGCAACCGAACAATTCTATGACCATCACTTGTAGTTGTTTTTTTGACGTGGGGAAAGCTGAGATCATTGTTCGTATTGTATAAACAGGGCCAACACCCTAATAAATTTTTTTCTTTCTAAATTTTGCTTTTTTGCTTTTTTCTTTCCCTTTTCCTACCCACCCCTTCAGAACTAATTTTGCAAATTACTCCGACAAAAAAGGGGTTTTTGCGACACCATCTTCTATGGTTTTTGATTATTCTGTTTTTACTTCCCCCTCTGAATTTGACGGCGGTTTTCCCTTTAAACACCCTTTTTTAATTTTTTTTCCTTTTAACTAGAAATAAAACTTAAATCTTCCATAGCTATTACGGTTTCCAAAACTTTACCTTTTTTTTTTCAAAAGTGAATAACTCACTAAATTTAAAACCCTTTTTTGAAAAATAAAAAATTAAAAAAAATATATATTTGATAGAAAAAATTTTTAAAAGAAAATAAAAAACCAAGAGACAAATCCCAAAGGTTTGATACAATTTGTCACTTTTTTTTAAAAAAAAACATTGGTTTTATCATATTTTAAATTTAAAAACGAGGTGAACAGGGAAAAGTAAATTTAAAAAATTTTTTAGTTAATTTAAACCTAAAGTAAAACAGGGTTTAAAAAATAGAAAGGTTACATTTTACTTGTTACATTACAATTATGTATCGAAAATGAATGTTTTTTAAAAACCCAAATAAAAAACTTAAATTTAAAAAAACTATTTTACGGTTTAAAACAAGAAGAGTTTAAATATTTTTTTTTTTCCACTTTTTACTTTATATGACTTTTACCCAAATTGGGGGAACTTTTTTTTTATTTGTGTTCTTTTTATTCCATTGGTGTATAAATAAAAACAAAACTTATTACTAAATCTTAAGACCGTTATGTTTAAAATTTCGTAGAATATAAAGATCAAGCGGGATAATTATTCCCCAAAGGGTTTAAAAGTCAATTTTAAATTTAAAAATATATCTTAAGGGATTATACTTTTTTTTTAAAAATCAATTTTCCCCTACATTTTATTTTTATATAAAAAATGGAGGGACCTACTGTTAGAGTAACGGTAGACCAACCCCCCAATTGCACCCAAATTTTACAACCCGAAATCATAAACTCAAACGGGAAAACTGTAATTTATATGCATTATGTAGTTCTATTCATTTTTTTCTTTTTTTCCCCAAAATTCGTTCTTGGCACTCCTCTCCAGATAAATTCATACTTGAAACTGCATCATCCAGCCACTAAATTTAAGGAAATCCCCAGATTTTTTATCCTGCATTTTTGCAACTTCCTGGGAAGTTTGAATGTTTAGTTCAATTGTTACTTAGTCTTCCCATATGGGGACAACGCCTTTCTTCTCTGTCAACGATTTTTTAAACCGGTTTGGGTATTTTTTCTACGCGATCTTGCAATAATGTACCCATCAGCCTTACCCAAAAATTATGAAAAAAAAGCACATGGTGGTTAATTTTATCGCGTTTACACATGCAAAATCGGGGTTTTCCAACGGCGAGGTTATCTTGAAAGTTGGCCTTTTTAAAATATCTATATTTATTAAAAGGGATACGAAAACTTTTTTAAAAGGGGAAAGCTGATATACCCCCAAAGCGTTGCATGAAGAGGAATTTTTTGAAATCATGTTTGATTAAAATAAACATTTTTGGGTAATTTAACACGATACTGTTTAACAGATTTTTTAAAAATCTCATTAAATCTGAAAAATTTTCGAATATTAAAAACAGAGCAACTGCTTTGTATTAATATACCAGAAATCATCTTATTCAAACAGGAACAGTGAAAAACCATGAAGAAATATATTTAGTATTAATAAAGATCCCATTTAAATTGCTTTTTAATTTAAGGCTACACAGTACTCTACAAAACTCATATATACCATTTTTTTTCTTTTTTTCTTTTTGAATTTTCTGTTTTTTTAAAATAATTTTTTAGCGTGATAGTTTTTTAGATATTTGAAGTTTTTTTTGAGCTAAGGTTTTGGTTTTGGGGTTTTATTTTAAAAACATTTTTTTTTCTCTTAAAATTTAAGTAATTAAAAATTTGGGGGACAATTTTCACTTTTTGGGGAAGAAATTTGGTTAAAATTAATTTTTAATTTCACTACTAAAAACAATTTCTGCTTGGTTTTTGTTTTGGGGTCCTCATAATTTACTTAATTCAGACTGAAAATTCAAAAGGGCAATTTCTGTTTTAAAAAAAAAATTTATATTACTTGGAAGCTTTATCATCCAAAATTTTTTTGTTGGGAAAAAGCTACCGCCAAAACGTTCCCCCAGGTTGATAGGAAAAAAATTTCGGGAAGGGGGGGCTACTGAAAATGATAAATCTAAATAGGCCCTCAGTTGATACTGTAGTTAGATTTCCACACATACAAGTATTCTAGATAAAACTAAATATTTACAGCATGTACCAAACTCCATTATAGTAAAAAAATACTGTAGTACTATATTACAGTATTTTAAAGTCGTGTAATAAATACTCAAACTTACTAAACTGCCCCAGTTTAAAACTGAAAAAAATTAAATTTTATGCGCAAACCTGGCGATTCTTAGCTTACATCAATAACTTTTTTATTGTGTACATAAATGCATATTAAGTTCAAAACTTTTGTAAAATATCAGGTTATGATTCAGCTTAATAACATGTTGTCATAAAAAATGCTATCATTATAATGCCAAAGTATATTTAGAATAAAAAATGTTTTAAATCATATTTAATTAAAATAGGGGTTTAATATATAAAATAATTTGGGAATAATATATTAAAAAATTAGAGCTTTACCGGCATTATATAAGTTCCTGTTTTATGACTTTACAAATATTAAATGCGTTTTTCTCAGACTTTTAATTTTGAAAATATAAGTGTTTTCTAATCCCTAAGGCTTTTCTTCTGCTCAAGATAGAATCTTGAAATTTTTTGTATATATTTCCAAACGCGTATGTTCTGTAAAAGTTAGTATGGATTTATGTCTGAGATTTTTAGTTATTTTTTCGTGTTTTTTCAGGGTTAGCTAGAAAAATAATTATTAAAAATGAACAAGGGAAAAGATTATCAAATCCATACTAATTTTTTATGCACAATAAATTAAGAAACAAAATTATTTAAAATGACTAAAAAATTCAAGTAAAACCGAGTGTTTAGTAAAAAATTGAAAAAACTGACTTTTTACTAACAGAATCAGCTTAATAATATAATCTTAATATATAAAACATAAATTATTTTTACTGTTACTATCTCGAGAAATTGTTTTTGATAAAGGGCACTGTGTAACCTAAATTGCTTAAACTGCTTCTTAAAAAGCAATTTTTCCGTTTTTGCTTTTAAGCAGTTTGTATGAAATTTCTAGAATGTTTATTAATCTACCAAAAATGTTTCGAAAAATTTCTTTAAAGTTATTTCTGCATTTTATATATCTTAGCAAAGAGGACTGCAAATATTCAATATTAACCCTTAATTTGACAAGATGTTTTTCAAATATTTTTGTTTCATCTACATTTTGTCTCAAACTGACAGATACAGTGTTGCCAAATAAGAATTTTATTTTTTTTAACGTAATAGAAATATATTTTAAAGTTTTTGAAGATATTTAAGCCATATAGAAGTTTTCATAAACCCGCCAGATTTTATTTATCTGAATGTCCGATGTTGCGGACTTAGCCAAATTAAGGGTTAAAATATAACAAAATAAACAACTGCACTGCATGCATGCATTGGTTTTAGATATTAAAACTATTGGCCCAATAAAAAAATTAAAACCAATTTTTCTGAATCTTATTAATTTCTCTTAATATTCTGCAAATAAACCATTATAAAATTTCCCACTGCAATCCTAAATTCCTTTAATATAAGATAATTGTCATAACGCTGAGTTTAAAAAAATTGCTTGAAATATTCTATATATATTTCTATTCACTTTTACAGAAACAAAACAATTATATTTATTTGATTTGTGTTTAGTGAGCATCATTGTTCCTAGAAAAGTACAAATCAAGAAGCAAACACTAATAATAATCTCAATTTTATCTTTTCGGTTCTTTTTTCAATTCCTACACTATTAGCTCGCAATGTCTATATATTTATTTATATATTTTTATATTTATTTATTTATCTTGGTGGAATTTTCAATAGTTAATAAAATACATTTTAAGGCTCTCAATTGAGTTAGAAATTTTATATACAGGATCATTTTAGATGACAATACAATATAATTTAATTATAATTAATGAAAAATAATTAATTAAAACTAATTATTTAAATAATTACAAATACAGCCACGTTGGCGACTTAGTGACCCTTTTGGCGACTTGTGTCAAAACTTGAAAAAGTTTTTCTCTCACGTGTTAAAGCGTTCAAGTTGAACAGAAATTAAAAGGACAATACGGTACTTTAATGATAATTAAAAAAAACTAATTACCACTTAATGTTGTGATTCTGTCCTATGTATATACATATTTATATTAATTATAACTATTCAATAAAAAGCAGCTAAACTAAAATTTTTCGTTGTTGATCTAAGTAGGAATTGACTTAAAAATTATTTTTTTATATTACTTGTTTTTTATTCAATGTAAAAGGGTTTTGATTCAATGGCAACTGCTTTCTATTCGGAAATTGTAATACAAATGAACATCGGATGGTAATATGTATTTATTTGAAGAAACGTGTCTACTTGTAATTCTACTCTTAATACTTGCATAAATGAATACTCCCAGAATTTGGTGGTAAAGATGGATATGTCTCTGAAGGAATTATATTTCTAGAAGTGTGCCGACATTTAATCAAGATCAGCGGTGATCTTGATTACATTATGATAGCGCACGTTTAATTAAAGATTACAAGATGTTATTTGGGCTGACTCGAGGCTCGGATGCTTGGTTAATTCGAAGCTCAATATAGCTGCTTTCTTAATTAGACGAAGAAAAATACTTTCAGCGGAACTTTTTGTTAGGTTTGGAAAAAAAAATATTTATCAAGTACAAACATTCTGTTTTAAGCAATAATGAAGCATTAATGTAATAATATGTAGCAGATGAATTTCGACAGATGAAAGAAAATATTGTATCTGTTTATTGTAAATGAAAGAATTCTCTTAAGCACACGTGTATAAAAGATTGTCTTGAATCTAATAAAAATATTTTTCTATGAACTGTAAAACTTCCAGGGAAAAATGTGAGAAATCTTCTTAGATATGTTGCAATGACTTTTGGTATTCGTACTTGATTTTATGAGGAAAATTAAATTATAGTGCACGATACTGTGACTATTTCGCGAAGTAGGCATGAAATATAGTGACTTTTTTGCTATTATGTAAAATAACTATGGTTTTTAAAGCAAACACTTTGTTTTCCCATATTTTTTTTTTTTATTCATTAGCATCTTTGAAGTGAATGCTATATTTGAATGCCTATTTGCATAAAACTAAGCGATTTTCTATCAATACTTTTATTTCAAATATAAAAACAGTATATTCTCCAAAATATAACGTGTCTTTTGTAACACAAAAAAATAATATCGAAAATTGTAGATGAGCGTTTATAAAAATGATAGCTTAAAAATTAAGAAACGGTGACCATTCAAAAAATTTGATTTCTATGTATATATAAATGCTGTTTATTTAAAGGGAAATGTCAAACCCTTTGAGCTTTTATTATTCGACAGCATAAAAAATAACATTTTCGCCTTCCATTCTATCTCCAAGTATCTCATAGAATTCTATGTTTCTATTTCACCATACTCATTCTGATGTATAAGCAAATAATCATCCGTTGTATTTCATTAGATTGTTAGATATACAATACATTTTTAAACCCGAGTGCAGTCACGTGCTCGTTAGTGGTCACGTGGGGTGACCGAGCCACCACAATCCTTTTTTTATAATCATTTTTATTGCACACTATGAAAATCGTAATCCCAGTGAATAGTTTAATAAAGTTACAGAGCATACTTACCTAATTTTAAGGTATCCAACTACGTTCGGAACCGTGATTTTGCAAAAGATTTTAAATGGATGATATTTATGATATTTAGTGCCCCTTATATTGGAAATGTTTTAATTTGTTTTTAAAAATGTTATTACAATAAAAAATTATTTATAAAAAACAATGTTTGACAAAAATGAACATAGAATGAATTTCGAAATATTCCCTTTTTGAGAAAAATGCTTCATTTTAAAATTATTTTGCCTGTATATGGTCAGACCTTGCACAAAATAACTAGGGTTTTTTTAAAAATATAACTTAAATGGGGTTTTTCTGTTTTACGAAAACAAAGGGGGAAATTTTTTAAAAAAACACCCATAATTATTTCAATTGGTTTTTAACTCTGAAAATAATGTGAATTTTCAAAAAAAAAAAAATATTTGACTCTTAGAATCTTTCTTTACATAACACACACACACACACACACACACACATAAAAACACAAAATATTATTTTTGAAGCATTTCCTATAAAAAGGGGGAAAGTTTGAAAAAAAGGGTTTTTCCCAATAATTTTGGAAATATTGTATTTAAATAATTTTTTATCAAAATGTCCTTAAAAAATTTTTTACATGTATTTTTTAAACTAAGGACTCTAAATATCATGAAAATTATCCATTTTTTAGTTTTTTTTAAAACACGGCGAAATAGTCGAATACCTGAAAGACATTTAAAATTTTTTTTTTCATAATTTGAGAAAAGATTCAATCAAACTGAGTTAAAATGTTTCAATTGAGCATGATTTTAATAAAGAACACAAATGACATACACTTTTCGCTAGCATTACATGAATGATATTTGCAGGCAAAACAGTCATATTTTGTTCAAGTTATTGTAGTTTTATTGTCCTGTGATGATCGACAAATAGCGTGTTGAACATTGTCTTGCTTGTGTGTTTTTTTACATCCCGTGTGTCGGGGTAACCTTTTGGTTAATATCCTTTTTGATGGAATTCTTAAGGTATCATTTGAAAATCTTCCTTTCGACTGAAACTTATCATGTTCATCTTTTTTCTCAAATTTATTTCACTATCATGATAAATCTCCATTATTTCGTCTGGTTTTTCCCTTGCTTGATCAATTTCTTTTTTTCCGAAGTTTCAACTTATCCAACAGATATTTCAGATGCCCATTTCTTTTTTATATTCTGTCCATTTACATTTATAAGCCATAATAAGTTGTACAACACAGCAATCAAACAAATGCCGTTAACGGGAGGGAAATTTTGTCTGAGAAGGAGATATGCGACAAATACATTTTAGTTCTTATAAAGACTGTCATATAGGAGGATACTGACAAGGTCATTGGTAATAAACACATAGGTTTTTCAAAATAAAAGATTTTGTAAGCCTGGGTGACTCAGTGCCTCGAGTGACTTATGTTATCATATTACTTATTATTATATCATCATTTACTTATTTTATCATATTTAATTTCAATCAATGCTTTTGTAATGCATTCGTACAATGTATCTAGATTTAAAAATAAGAGCATTGCACATGCCCATTTCAGGTTCTTTCGTAGAAATAGGTGCGCGTTATAAGGTGAATGTACCATAGACTTAAAAAAAAATATGGTTTTAAAGACTAGATGCACGTTACACATACCGGAATCTAAAGTATTTCTTTTGCACCGGAATCATTTTTTTCAAAGAAATCTTGTTTTTAGAGAGAAAAAACGGTTAATTCAATTAGAAGGTTTCTTTTGTGTGAATAGTTACTTAATTTATTACTGTTTATTTTAGATTTAACCTTGACACGCGCACATCTGTATGCATAGGTGTGCTTGCTAAATCTGGAACATTTTTTAAATTAGTTTATCTCATGACTTAAAGAAATTTTTGAAAGAAGGCATGATTTTTTTTTAGAAAATTGTTCGTTTAACGTGAAAAAAGTAGAGATGAAACAATATAATAAAATATGCAGTGAGTTCCAACAAATAAATCAGATTAAGTAATTAATTATCTTTATTTTATTCTCAGATTAAATTAACATTTAAAAAAATTGCAATTCTCTTTATAAAAAGCTAAAGTATGTAAATAATGAATTAAAACTATTTAAATAAATTATTTGATAAAAAATCTGATATTCTTATCTGAAAAAAAACATGCATATTTGCGATAAGTATGTTTTTAACCATAGAAATATCGAAAATTAAAACAATTCTTGAAAATGAGTAATTTAATTTTTTGTCGAACCAAGGAGTATTTAATAAATTCAGTCAGGGATAAATAATTCGTTACAAGCTTATGTATTTCCATGATATAAGTATAATTGTAATTTAAATAGTTATTTTGGGTTTTTTTTAAAAAGTGTACTTTTAAAAATAATGATGTCTAGTAATAAGACATGTCACTCCTAATTCTTTATATATTCACCATGAATTGAGACGCATACAAGTAATTTTTCAATGGAAATATTTTCATACTCAAATTTAGAATTTTCATGAATTTCTCTTCAACAGTTTATAATGTTTCTCTTAGTTTGTAATGTATCTCTTACATAAAGCTTTTTTATTCAAAGAAAATATTAATATAACAATATCATATAACTACAAAATATTCAATAGCAAGTAAAATACCCTCAGTTATAATTTTTAAAGGTTTTAAAGGTTTGCAGACAACGTGAAATGATGTTATTATTAATATTGTCACATTTATTATCAATCAATACAAATATTAAGCATATTTTAAATTAGTATAATTTTCGTAAAAGTTTGTTTTCATTTCATATTCGATATAATTGGACATACATGCAAAATATTAAAAATTAAAGAAACATTTTCTTACAAATTCTGCTTATGATATGAGTACCTTTTTGAAAATATAATTTATGATGCAAAAACTACTTGATTTCTGTCTTGGTTGTTTGAAAACATAAACCTACACTAGTTCAGAAGTATAATAATTTAGGAAATTTCTAATTTGTTCATATTTTTACAGTATATTGACCGTAGCTACAGAAGTTTAAAATAGCATATATATATATATATATATATATATATATATATATATATATATAATAGATGTTAAAACATACTTAAATGGAAAGATTTATTTTAAATGAAAAATTCCCTCCGCCCATAATCTTTCCCCATTCGATTTTGAAACACAAATCGTGTTCCTAAAATTGAATTTAAAAAGTTCAAAAATTTTTCAAACGAATGAAAATTTTAGCCCTAAAAATTAAAATAAAACGGGGAACTAAAATTTTTTCAAAACGAATATAACACAATTGTGCTTTATATTCCCTAAAAGCATAATAAACCACCTATTTGAAAATATAAAAAATAAGAACTATTTTATATTTTAAATGGATTATATAGAACAGTTCAGAGAGTTTCAAACCTTTATACCTGGAAACTAGATTAATGAAATAGTAAATATCTAATTGTAATTTAAAAAGGTAGAATGTATTATAACAGTATAGAAATTAACTTCAATAATTTTAATAACAGATGTTTTAGAGTAATGAGATAGTATATAATCTTATAATTAATTATAAGAGTTTCAATTTTTATGGTGAAAAGAGTGAATATAATTAAAGCACTGTTATGCATCGATGTTTTAGGAAATCTTTTTAAAATCTTAAGCTGAAGATTAATTACAAAACCACCCTAATTCACAAACTAAAAAAAAATCAACATCATTGACTTAAAGCACTTTTATTATTAAAAGTCTTTTAAGATAAACTCTTATTTTAGTTCACAGTGAAATGCATTTTGAAATTTACTTTAATTCCGTAAATATCAGTTCGAAATACATACTTTTAGTTGAATTTAATATATATATTTCAAAAATTCATGGAGCAAATGGTTTGCTCTTCATGTTCTATAAAGGTACTTATTATATTCTTAACAAATGCATTTAATCCATATACTAATTTGAGTGATGAACGAATTTAAGATAGTTAAATTCAAACTTCTTAGAAAATTTTGAGTTGTAAATCGAAATTTAGAGAATATTTTTGTTTTCAGAATCCTTCACACTAGTTTTAAAAATATATAACCTTTATTATTTTAAAGCAAACCCTTGACAATAAAAAGAAGACTATTGAATCCATTAATATAAAATTTCAAATGGTAAATCACATTTTTTATAAAATTTAAGATTTTGAAATTTTTCTCTAAAAGTATTTAGAAAATATATAACTTTTACGATTTTGAAGCAACCATTTCATATACAAAACCATATTGCATATTATACGTTCCTAGACAGTCCATAGAGACGACACTTTTTATATCTGAACTGCATCCTGAATAAATTACAATACGCTCAATTTCTTTCGGAAAGCAATATATTTTGATAGTATTACATTTCGTACCATATGCAAGCTTTTTCTTATTTTTAAATAGCAAAACCATAAATTTAACAGCAGTAATGAATCACGCTATAAAAATACAGCAGTAAGAAACTGTTTACCTTTGAAATCTAAAAAATATGGCACTTTCACAGTGTGGTTGAAAATCTTTTATTTTCTGACGCGGTGAGTAATTTTTCTTATTTTGTTCGTAAGAATCTTTCAAATTGTTAAACTTTCTTTTAATTTTTGGAAAAATTTCATTTTTTAAAATTTTTAAAAAAATTATAAATTTTTTTTTTAATTTTAAATTTTGAAATCTGTATGAGAATAGTTTGACAATTTCAGTATTGTTTACTTCTTCACTTTTTTCAAATGCTTTACTTGATATGTAACATCTAGATGAGTAATATTATTTTTTTGCAGGTGAAAGACATATTACGGTATAAACTATGAAAATATAATTACCATTTAATGGTAGATTTTTGAAGGGTTATAAACGTATATTTTTTTTCTGTTAAGAAAAACCCCCCGAAAAACAGAAATTTCAACAAAAAAAAATTAAAATATGTTTGAACTATTTCAATCTTATTTCCATTCGTAGTCCTTGAAAGACTTAAAAGGGTGAAATGAAGATCTTGTGAGTTAAATGGGGTTGCTTTTCAAACAAAGCAACTAGAATTACTAGTAATAAAATAAATATATTTTAAGGAAAAAAAAATTTTAAGAGAAACAAAATTATTTTTTTCTGAAAATCTTGAAACAATAAATTTTGAAAGGGGCCATTTGAATAATTTTTTTAAAAAAAAATTTTAATTCTATAAACTGATCAAAAAAAAAAATTTGTCAGAATATAAACGCCCTTTATTTTCTGAAATTTTTTAACACTTTTACCCTTCATAAAATAACGTTTTAATAGGAAATGAATCGTACTTATGTTTATACAAAAATCACAATAAAGATTACAATGGCAACAAAGAGAAAATTTTTCATTTAAATTGAATTAACTCAATTTATATAAAATATTTTTGGGCCATATTTTAATTTCTTTTCAAAACAACCAACAGGCAAACCAATATATGATTAACATCATTCATGGAGGTTCTTTCCATTATTTATTTTGATGAATAATTTTGTAGAAAGGTCTATCATCGTAGGAATATTTCAGAAATATCAATTACCCCTTTAAAAAAAAGTTTCAGTAAATTTAATTTCCCAAATTAATTGATAAAATCATTCAAAAATGTCCCGAATTTGATGTTCCAAATACATGTTCGCTTTTGGGTTTTTTTACTTTTATCTTTTTAGAAAAACAAATAAAATTTTTTTAAACCAGTCAACGAATTTATTAGATCCAAAATAAACCCATCCACATTTTAAAAGCTGCTTACATTTTGTTTTACTTGTGGAAAAAGTCGAAATGTAAACTTCATCATTCTTCCATATTTCACTTACAAATTTTTTTTAGGAATAAAACAGGGTGTATTTTTTTTTTAAATTCTACATTTATGGAAATTAATTATTTTCATATGGAGTAGAGTTTTTGGTTGCAACCTGAATTGGTCTTTTTAAGTATGTATTTTTATCTAAAGTGCGTACTAAAATTTAAATAATGTGCAGTTTTGAAATTAATCAATTTAGTGTAATAAATAGTTAAAGTAATACTAATATTAATTTTATATTTTCCCTAAGCTCTTCTTAACATTTTTTTTTAAGCAGAGCTGTTTTACGCTAAAAAAATTTTTAGTTTGCGGTAACGCTCAACTGTATATAGCACATACAGATATCACAAAAGCACATATAGAAACTACGGAAATTATTTATTTTATGTATAAATTAAGAGAATTAGCATGTTTTAAAATAATTTAGACTAAAAAAGCATATTGTAAATTTATATGTAAGAAAAAATTGTCTCACATAAAGTCCATTTATTTCATTTGAAAACTTAATAATGCAGCTTTTCGCATCTAATTATAAAATATTTGGTACTTTTTAAGTAATATTTATTACAGTTACATTAACTCATTTTATAGCATAAAATGACAAGATCTTTAAAGTCTTTTAGAGATAATTCTTAGCTTTTCTAAAATGCAGAACACACGACCTGTAGGAATTAGTAAAATTCATTCTAAAACTGCTTACTACCTGAATATCGCAGAATTCTGATTACCTCCTGTTGCATCGACAAAAGGAAGAGATAAATCCTTGGAAATTAAAATGAATCCATTATATTTGAATCAATTGAAAATGAGAACTGTAAAAAGATAAAATTGAAAGGATATTAATATGTTTCATTCAAATTCTCGATGACATTTTATGCTAAAATAATTCCAAAAAAAAAAAAAATTAAAAGCATTTATAGACTTTAGATCGACAAAAGCTTTATTGATATTCAAATTTAACCAGGGAGTAGTATTGCGCTCAATAGCAACGTTAGTGGTCACGCAGAGGGACCGAGTCATCACAATCTTTTTTTTATAATTATTTTTATTTTACACGATAAAAATCACAATCTCTGGGAATAATTTAGTTAAGAGAACGTATGCTTACTTACTTTTAAGAAATGTTAAATTTTTCTTTGATAATTTGAGAAAAAATTCCAATCAAACTGAACTAAAATGTTTCAATTCTGCGTGACTTTAAAACGGTCGAAATAAATGACGCAAATCACATACACACTTTTCGCTAACAATACATGAATGATTTTTTCAGCCAAAACTGTCATATTTTGTTTAAGTTATTGTAGTTTTACTGTCTTTTGATGATCGACAAACATCGCGTTGAACGTTTTTATTTTTAGTGCATTTTTGATAGGGCGCAGAGTGTCTTGTGGTACACTTGTGGCTTCATATCTTTTTTCATGAAGTTTTTAGGTTGCGTTTAAAATTCTTCCCTTCAACTCAAACGTTTCACGTCCATCACCTTTCTCAAATTTGCTTTCACTATCATGATTAATATCCACTATTTCATTAAGTTATTCCCTTGTTTGAGAGATCTATTTCATCTTCATCCAACAGAAATCGCATATGCCCATTTCTTTTTTTTTTTTTTTAATATTCTGTTCATTTATATTTAACCTTAATGAGTAGTATAATGCTGCAATTAAAACTCTAAGTCGTTAAAAGGGGAAAGTGTAGCCTGTTTATAGAAAATATTTTGGAGCATAAGTGGCCGCGTGTTGAATTCAATTACCCACAGTCCCTTAAGATTGTAAAAAAAAAAATTGCTACCCCCAAAACAGAGGGAAAAATCTGACAAATACATTTTAGTTCTCATGAAAACTCTCATTTAGAAGGATACTGACCAGGCCATTGGTAGCGAATAAATAGTTTTCCAAGAATTAAAGGTTTCATTAGCCTGGGGCGACTAAGTGTCCCACGATTCTCGTTAACGTGTTTGTTTCCCTTTAAAATAATTTCCCTTTTAAATATTTATAATCCCCGTACTTTTTAAAATTACATACAAAAAAAAATTTTCCCTTTGTAAAAATTTTTAAAAAAAAAAAATTATAACTTTAAATTTCTGAAAAAAGAAAAATTCAATATAAAAATGAAATTCTTTTTTCCATCTTATTTTTCTGCATCACCCTTTGTTTCTTTTTCGCATCAGAAGATCGTTCGATTAGCTCAATTTCCCGGGTTAAAAGAAAAGGGGGTATTCGTTTTTCCATTAAATAAAACAAGGAGAAAGGGGAAAAGAACATAACATAAAAACATGATCACGTATTCACAGGTGAATGGTATATTTAATTATTTATATAAATTGCATATTTGATCAGTGAAAAGTTGGGAAAAAACGCTAAGGGAGGGTATTTTTACTTGGAGTTGGCAATAAATTATCGAAAATTCAAGGTATAATCTTTTTTAAAGGGTAACCATAAAAAAACATCAAAATAATCTTTTTTAAACCTCTAGAAGAGGAGGAAATAAACGTGCTTCAAAAATATGGTATTCAATTATGATTTAAAAACAGTGATTCCCAAAGTTTTCCCCTAGAACCCCCCGGGGCCTATGGGTGACTTCCAAAAGGGGTCCGTGTCCTCGAAAAAAAAATTTGGGGGGGGGGAATCCGTGAGGTGTAGATGGGGGTCCATGACAATGACTCATTATAAAGATGGTACTTTTAATTTTTTAAAAAAAAATTTAATCAAGTTGAAACCAAATTTCACCTATTTAGTTATTTTTCTTGTTTAAAATGTTTATTTACATTTACAAGGGGCAAACCAAAAATTTTACTTCCAAAAAGAGCCATTTCCCCTATGGTCACACTGAAAATAAATTTTATTACAATTGAAACTGATCGGGATAAGCGATAACGAAGATCTAAAAGTTAAGTTTAGAAACGGTTGTCAGCAATTTTGGCTTTAGAAAGACACACACACACACAAACTATTATTTATCTCGAATTATGGAATATCGTAAGAAAGTTTTTACTTGTTTTTTTCTAGTGAAAAGGAGTTTCAGTGCAGTTGCTGAACTCCAAAATAAAAATAAAAAAAAAATAAATAAATAAATAAAAAAAAAAAAAGAACCGGAAAACTGCTAACAGAGAAGATTGGGGTTTTAAAACCCTTAAAGATTGATACCAAATGTTGAAAATTTGTTATGTAGCCAAACATTCATCCCTCCCATTAAAATAATTTGTTTGTTGTTTAGTTATTTCACATAATAGTTATTTTATGTATAAATTAACTTTTAAACTAATTAATTATGTGTTTTTTAAATTTAAAACTATACTTAATTATAGTTAGAAATTTAATTTTTT